>JAXRKO010001488.1:0-16221 GCA_037039905.1 Formica aserva
GGGAGTTGACTTATCAGGTTGTCGGCTGACTGCGACGAATTCAACCAACTCACTAAATCCTTCCATTTTGAACAATACAAACTCGCCCGTACGGATTTCAAAAATGCTATGTCGATTCATAGCTGCCGTAACCGGGAAGTCCTGACGTTGGAAGGCCTACCGCTGTCATCCGCATGGCAGGTGCCTGCATGGCAGTGGAGGATTTGTCGGGCTATATCGCAGTTAGCTAACAATTCATGATGGTCGGCTGCCGTCCCCCATGGCTCAGTTGCATAAACTGAAGGCTAGTTGGCGCAAGCCATTAGCAGTCATGGGTTCGATCCTCGAAAGGGAACCGAAGGATGCGCACCACTGACGAGCCCCAATAGGGCGAAACGGCCGTCTGGTGCTGTTCCGGATAGGGAGTTGACTTATCAGGGTTGTCGGCTGACTGCGACGAATTCAACCAACTCACTAAATCCTTCCATTTTGAACAATACAAACTCGCCCGTACGGATTTCAAAAATGCTATGTCGATTCATAGCTGCCGTAACCGGGAAGTCCTGACGTTGGAAGGCCTACCGCTGTCATCCGCATGGCAGGTGCCTGCATGGCAGTGGAGGATTTGTCGGGCTATATCGCAGTTAGCTAACAATTCATGATGGTCGGCTGCCGTCCCCCATGGCTCAGTTGCATAAACTGAAGGCTAGTTGGCGCAAGCCATTAGCAGTCATGGGTTCGATCCTCGAAAGGGAACCGAAGGATGCGCACCACTGACGAGCCCCAATAGGGCGAAACGGCCGTCTGGTGCTGTTCCGGATAGGGAGTTGACTTATCAGGGTTGTCGGCTGACTGCGACGAATTCAACCAACTCACTAAATCCTTCCATTTTGAACAATACAAACTCGCCCGTACGGATTTCAAAAATGCTATGTCGATTCATAGCTGCCGTAACCGGGAAGTCCTGACGTTGGAAGGCCTACCGCTGTCATCCGCATGGCATGCCTGCAGGTGGAGGATTTGTCGGGCTATATCGCAGTTAGCTAACAATTCATGATGGTCGGCTGCCGTCCCCCATGGCTCAGTTGCATAAACTGAAGGCTAGTTGGCGCAAGCCATTAGCAGTCATGGGTTCGATCCTCGAAAGGGAACCGAAGGATGCGCACCACTGACGAGCCCCAATAGGGCGAAACGGCCGTCTGGTGCTGTTCCGGATAGGGAGTTGACTTATCAGGGTTGTCGGCTGACTGCGACGAATTCAACCAACTCACTAAATCCTTCCATTTTGAACAATACAAACTCGCCCGTACGGATTTCAAAAATGCTATGTCGATTCATAGCTGCCGTAACCGGGAAGTCCTGACGTTGGAAGGCCTACCGCTGTCATCCGCATGGCAGGTGCCTGCATGGCAGTGGAGGATTTGTCGGGCTATATCGCAGTTAGCTAACAATTCATGATGGTCGGCTGCCGTCCCCCATGGCTCAGTTGCATAAACTGAAGGCTAGTTGGCGCAAGCCATTAGCAGTCATGGGTTCGATCCTCGAAAGGGAACCGAAGGATGCGCACCACTGACGAGCCCCAATAGGGCGAAACGGCCGTCTGGTGCTGTTCCGGATAGGGAGTTGACTTATCAGGGTTGTCGGCTGACTGCGACGAATTCAACCAACTCACTAAATCCTTCCATTTTGAACAATACAAACTCGCCCGTACGGATTTCAAAAATGCTATGTCGATTCATAGCTGCCGTAACCGGGAAGTCCTGACGTTGGAAGGCCTACCGCTGTCATCCGCATGGCAGGTGCCTGCAGGCAGTGGAGGATTTGTCGGGCTATATCGCAGTTAGCTAACAATTCATGATGGTCGGCTGCCGTCCCCCATGGCTCAGTTGCATAAACTGAAGGCTAGTTGGCGCAAGCCATTAGCAGTCATGGGTTCGATCCTCGAAAGGGAACCGAAGGATGCGCACCACTGACGAGCCCCAATAGGGCGAAACGGCCGTCTGGTGCTGTTCCGGATAGGGAGTTGACTTATCAGGGTTGTCGGCTGACTGCGACGAATTCAACCAACTCACTAAATCCTTCCATTTTGAACAATACAAACTCGCCCGTACGGATTTCAAAAATGCTATGTCGATTCATAGCTGCCGTAACCGGGAAGTCCTGACGTTGGAAGGCCTACCGCTGTCATCCGCATGGCAGGTGCCTGCATGGCAGTGGAGGATTTGTCGGGCTATATCGCAGTTAGCTAACAATTCATGATGGTCGGCTGCCGTCCCCCATGGCTCAGTTGCATAAACTGAAGGCTAGTTGGCGCAAGCCATTAGCAGTCATGGGTTCGATCCTCGAAAGGGAACCGAAGGATGCGCACCACTGACGAGCCCCAATAGGGCGAAACGGCCGTCTGGTGCTGTTCCGGATAGGGAGTTGACTTATCAGGGTTGTCGGCTGACTGCGACGAATTCAACCAACTCACTAAATCCTTCCATTTTGAACAATACAAACTCGCCCGTACGGATTTCAAAAATGCTATGTCGATTCATAGCTGCCGTAACCGGGAAGTCCTGACGTTGGAAGGCCTACCGCTGTCATCCGCATGGCAGGTGCCTGCATGGCAGTGGAGGATTTGTCGGGCTATATCGCAGTTAGCTAACAATTCATGATGGTCGGCTGCCGTCCCCCATGGCTCAGTTGCATAAACTGAAGGCTAGTTGGCGCAAGCCATTAGCAGTCATGGGTTCGATCCTCGAAAGGGAACCGAAGGATGCGCACCACTGACGAGCCCCAATAGGGCGAAACGGCCGTCTGGTGCTGTTCCGGATAGGGAGTTGACTTATCAGGGTTGTCGGCTGACTGCGACGAATTCAACCAACTCACTAAATCCTTCCATTTTGAACAATACAAACTCGCCCGTACGGATTTCAAAAATGCTATGTCGATTCATAGCTGCCGTAACCGGGAAGTCCTGACGTTGGAAGGCCTACCGCTGTCATCCGCATGGCAGGTGCCTGCATGGCAGTGGAGGATTTGTCGGGCTATATCGCAGTTAGCTAACAATTCATGATGGTCGGCTGCCGTCCCCCATGGCTCAGTTGCATAAACTGAAGGCTAGTTGGCGCAAGCCATTAGCAGTCATGGGTTCGATCCTCGAAAGGGAACCGAAGGATGCGCACCACTGACGAGCCCCAATAGGGCGAAACGGCCGTCTGGTGCTGTTCCGGATAGGGAGTTGACTTATCAGGGTTGTCGGCTGACTGCGACGAATTCAACCAACTCACTAAATCCTTCCATTTTGAACAATACAAACTCGCCCGTACGGATTTCAAAAATGCTATGTCGATTCATAGCTGCCGTAACCGGGAAGTCCTGACGTTGGAAGGCCTACCGCTGTCATCCGCATGGCAGGTGCCTGCATGGCAGTGGAGGATTTGTCGGGCTATATCGCAGTTAGCTAACAATTCATGATGGTCGGCTGCCGTCCCCCATGGCTCAGTTGCATAAACTGAAGGCTAGTTGGCGCAAGCCATTAGCAGTCATGGGTTCGATCCTCGAAAGGGAACCGAAGGATGCGCACCACTGACGAGCCCCAATAGGGCGAAACGGCCGTCTGGTGCTGTTCCGGATAGGGAGTTGACTTATCAGGGTTGTCGGCTGACTGCGACGAATTCAACCAACTCACTAAATCCTTCCATTTTGAACAATACAAACTCGCCCGTACGGATTTCAAAAATGCTATGTCGATTCATAGCTGCCGTAACCGGGAAGTCCTGACGTTGGAAGGCCTACCGCTGTCATCCGCATGGCAGGTGCCTGCATGGCAGTGGAGGATTTGTCGGGCTATATCGCAGTTAGCTAACAATTCATGATGGTCGGCTGCCGTCCCCCATGGCTCAGTTGCATAAACTGAAGGCTAGTTGGCGCAAGCCATTAGCAGTCATGGGTTCGATCCTCGAAAGGGAACCGAAGGATGCGCACCACTGACGAGCCCCAATAGGGCGAAACGGCCGTCTGGTGCTGTTCCGGATAGGGAGTTGACTTATCAGGGTTGTCGGCTGACTGCGACGAATTCAACCAACTCACTAAATCCTTCCATTTTGAACAATACAAACTCGCCCGTACGGATTTCAAAAATGCTATGTCGATTCATAGCTGCCGTAACCGGGAAGTCCTGACGTTGGAAGGCCTACCGCTGTCATCCGCATGGCAGGTGCCTGCATGGCAGTGGAGGATTTGTCGGGCTATATCGCAGTTAGCTAACAATTCATGATGGTCGGCTGCCGTCCCCCATGGCTCAGTTGCATAAACTGAAGGCTAGTTGGCGCAAGCCATTAGCAGTCATGGGTTCGATCCTCGAAAGGGAACCGAAGGATGCGCACCACTGACGAGCCCCAATAGGGCGAAACGGCCGTCTGGTGCTGTTCCGGATAGGGAGTTGACTTATCAGGGTTGTCGGCTGACTGCGACGAATTCAACCAACTCACTAAATCCTTCCATTTTGAACAATACAAACTCGCCCGTACGGATTTCAAAAATGCTATGTCGATTCATAGCTGCCGTAACCGGGAAGTCCTGACGTTGGAAGGCCTACCGCTGTCATCCCGCATGGCAGGTGGAGGATTTGTCGGGCTATATCGCAGTTAGCTAACAATTCATGATGGTCGGCTGCCGTCCCCCATGGCTCAGTTGCATAAACTGAAGGCTAGTTGGCGCAAGCCATTAGCAGTCATGGGTTCGATCCTCGAAAGGGAACCGAAGGATGCGCACCACTGACGAGCCCCAATAGGGCGAAACGGCCGTCTGGTGCTGTTCCGGATAGGGAGTTGACTTATCAGGGTTGTCGGCTGACTGCGACGAATTCAACCAACTCACTAAATCCTTCCATTTTGAACAATACAAACTCGCCCGTACGGATTTCAAAAATGCTATGTCGATTCATAGCTGCCGTAACCGGGAAGTCCTGACGTTGGAAGGCCTACCGCTGTCATCCGCATGGCAGGTGCCTGCATGGCAGTGGAGGATTTGTCGGGCTATATCGCAGTTAGCTAACAATTCATGATGGTCGGCTGCCGTCCCCCATGGCTCAGTTGCATAAACTGAAGGCTAGTTGGCGCAAGCCATTAGCAGTCATGGGTTCGATCCTCGAAAGGGAACCGAAGGATGCGCACCACTGACGAGCCCCAATAGGGCGAAACGGCCGTCTGGTGCTGTTCCGGATAGGGAGTTGACTTATCAGGGTTGTCGGCTGACTGCGACGAATTCAACCAACTCACTAAATCCTTCCATTTTGAACAATACAAACTCGCCCGTACGGATTTCAAAAATGCTATGTCGATTCATAGCTGCCGTAACCGGGAAGTCCTGACGTTGGAAGGCCTACCGCTGTCATCCGCATGGCAGGTGCCTGCATGGCAGTGGAGGATTTGTCGGGCTATATCGCAGTTAGCTAACAATTCATGATGGTCGGCTGCCGTCCCCCATGGCTCAGTTGCATAAACTGAAGGCTAGTTGGCGCAAGCCATTAGCAGTCATGGGTTCGATCCTCGAAAGGGAACCGAAGGATGCGCACCACTGACGAGCCCCAATAGGGCGAAACGGCCGTCTGGTGCTGTTCCGGATAGGGAGTTGACTTATCAGGGTTGTCGGCTGACTGCGACGAATTCAACCAACTCACTAAATCCTTCCATTTTGAACAATACAAACTCGCCCGTACGGATTTCAAAAATGCTATGTCGATTCATAGCTGCCGTAACCGGGAAGTCCTGACGTTGGAAGGCCTACCGCTGTCATCCGCATGGCAGGTGCCTGCATGGCAGTGGAGGATTTGTCGGGCTATATCGCAGTTAGCTAACAATTCATGATGGTCGGCTGCCGTCCCCCATGGCTCAGTTGCATAAACTGAAGGCTAGTTGGCGCAAGCCATTAGCAGTCATGGGTTCGATCCTCGAAAGGGAACCGAAGGATGCGCACCACTGACGAGCCCCAATAGGGCGAAACGGCCGTCTGGTGCTGTTCCGGATAGGGAGTTGACTTATCAGGGTTGTCGGCTGACTGCGACGAATTCAACCAACTCACTAAATCCTTCCATTTTGAACAATACAAACTCGCCCGTACGGATTTCAAAAATGCTATGTCGATTCATAGCTGCCGTAACCGGGAAGTCCTGACGTTGGAAGGCCTACCGCTGTCATCCGCATGGCAGGTGCCTGCATGGCAGTGGAGGATTTGTCGGGCTATATCGCAGTTAGCTAACAATTCATGATGGTCGGCTGCCGTCCCCCATGGCTCAGTTGCATAAACTGAAGGCTAGTTGGCGCAAGCCATTAGCAGTCATGGGTTCGATCCTCGAAAGGGAACCGAAGGATGCGCACCACTGACGAGCCCCAATAGGGCGAAACGGCCGTCTGGTGCTGTTCCGGATAGGGAGTTGACTTATCAGGGTTGTCGGCTGACTGCGACGAATTCAACCAACTCACTAAATCCTTCCATTTTGAACAATACAAACTCGCCCGTACGGATTTCAAAAATGCTATGTCGATTCATAGCTGCCGTAACCGGGAAGTCCTGACGTTGGAAGGCCTACCGCTGTCATCCGCATGGCAGGTGCCTGCATGGCAGTGGAGGATTTGTCGGGCTATATCGCAGTTAGCTAACAATTCATGATGGTCGGCTGCCGTCCCCCATGGCTCAGTTGCATAAACTGAAGGCTAGTTGGCGCAAGCCATTAGCAGTCATGGGTTCGATCCTCGAAAGGGAACCGAAGGATGCGCACCACTGACGAGCCCCAATAGGGCGAAACGGCCGTCTGGTGCTGTTCCGGATAGGGAGTTGACTTATCAGGGTTGTCGGCTGACTGCGACGAATTCAACCAACTCACTAAATCCTTCCATTTTGAACAATACAAACTCGCCCGTACGGATTTCAAAAATGCTATGTCGATTCATAGCTGCCGTAACCGGGAAGTCCTGACGTTGGAAGGCCTACCGCTGTCATCCGCATGGCAGGTGCCTGCATGGCAGTGGAGGATTTGTCGGGCTATATCGCAGTTAGCTAACAATTCATGATGGTCGGCTGCCGTCCCCCATGGCTCAGTTGCATAAACTGAAGGCTAGTTGGCGCAAGCCATTAGCAGTCATGGGTTCGATCCTCGAAAGGGAACCGAAGGATGCGCACCACTGACGAGCCCCAATAGGGCGAAACGGCCGTCTGGTGCTGTTCCGGATAGGGAGTTGACTTATCAGGGTTGTCGGCTGACTGCGACGAATTCAACCAACTCACTAAATCCTTCCATTTTGAACAATACAAACTCGCCCGTACGGATTTCAAAAATGCTATGTCGATTCATAGCTGCCGTAACCGGGAAGTCCTGACGTTGGAAGGCCTACCGCTGTCATCCGCATGGCAGGTGCCTGCATGGCAGTGGAGGATTTGTCGGGCTATATCGCAGTTAGCTAACAATTCATGATGGTCGGCTGCCGTCCCCCATGGCTCAGTTGCATAAACTGAAGGCTAGTTGGCGCAAGCCATTAGCAGTCATGGGTTCGATCCTCGAAAGGGAACCGAAGGATGCGCACCACTGACGAGCCCCAATAGGGCGAAACGGCCGTCTGGTGCTGTTCCGGATAGGGAGTTGACTTATCAGGGTTGTCGGCTGACTGCGACGAATTCAACCAACTCACTAAATCCTTCCATTTTGAACAATACAAACTCGCCCGTACGGATTTCAAAAATGCTATGTCGATTCATAGCTGCCGTAACCGGGAAGTCCTGACGTTGGAAGGCCTACCGCTGTCATCCCATGCAGGTGGCAGGCAGTGGAGGATTTGTCGGGCTATATCGCAGTTAGCTAACAATTCATGATGGTCGGCTGCCGTCCCCCATGGCTCAGTTGCATAAACTGAAGGCTAGTTGGCGCAAGCCATTAGCAGTCATGGGTTCGATCCTCGAAAGGGAACCGAAGGATGCGCACCACTGACGAGCCCCAATAGGGCGAAACGGCCGTCTGGTGCTGTTCCGGATAGGGAGTTGACTTATCAGGGTTGTCGGCTGACTGCGACGAATTCAACCAACTCACTAAATCCTTCCATTTTGAACAATACAAACTCGCCCGTACGGATTTCAAAAATGCTATGTCGATTCATAGCTGCCGTAACCGGGAAGTCCTGACGTTGGAAGGCCTACCGCTGTCATCCGCATGGCAGGTGCCTGCATGGCAGTGGAGGATTTGTCGGGCTATATCGCAGTTAGCTAACAATTCATGATGGTCGGCTGCCGTCCCCCATGGCTCAGTTGCATAAACTGAAGGCTAGTTGGCGCAAGCCATTAGCAGTCATGGGTTCGATCCTCGAAAGGGAACCGAAGGATGCGCACCACTGACGAGCCCCAATAGGGCGAAACGGCCGTCTGGTGCTGTTCCGGATAGGGAGTTGACTTATCAGGGTTGTCGGCTGACTGCGACGAATTCAACCAACTCACTAAATCCTTCCATTTTGAACAATACAAACTCGCCCGTACGGATTTCAAAAATGCTATGTCGATTCATAGCTGCCGTAACCGGGAAGTCCTGACGTTGGAAGGCCTACCGCTGTCATCCGCATGGCAGGTGCCTGCATGGCAGTGGAGGATTTGTCGGGCTATATCGCAGTTAGCTAACAATTCATGATGGTCGGCTGCCGTCCCCCATGGCTCAGTTGCATAAACTGAAGGCTAGTTGGCGCAAGCCATTAGCAGTCATGGGTTCGATCCTCGAAAGGGAACCGAAGGATGCGCACCACTGACGAGCCCCAATAGGGCGAAACGGCCGTCTGGTGCTGTTCCGGATAGGGAGTTGACTTATCAGGGTTGTCGGCTGACTGCGACGAATTCAACCAACTCACTAAATCCTTCCATTTTGAACAATACAAACTCGCCCGTACGGATTTCAAAAATGCTATGTCGATTCATAGCTGCCGTAACCGGGAAGTCCTGACGTTGGAAGGCCTACCGCTGTCATCCGCATGGCAGGTGCCTGCATGGCAGTGGAGGATTTGTCGGGCTATATCGCAGTTAGCTAACAATTCATGATGGTCGGCTGCCGTCCCCCATGGCTCAGTTGCATAAACTGAAGGCTAGTTGGCGCAAGCCATTAGCAGTCATGGGTTCGATCCTCGAAAGGGAACCGAAGGATGCGCACCACTGACGAGCCCCAATAGGGCGAAACGGCCGTCTGGTGCTGTTCCGGATAGGGAGTTGACTTATCAGGGTTGTCGGCTGACTGCGACGAATTCAACCAACTCACTAAATCCTTCCATTTTGAACAATACAAACTCGCCCGTACGGATTTCAAAAATGCTATGTCGATTCATAGCTGCCGTAACCGGGAAGTCCTGACGTTGGAAGGCCTACCGCTGTCATCCGCATGGCAGGTGCCTGCATGGCAGTGGAGGATTTGTCGGGCTATATCGCAGTTAGCTAACAATTCATGATGGTCGGCTGCCGTCCCCCATGGCTCAGTTGCATAAACTGAAGGCTAGTTGGCGCAAGCCATTAGCAGTCATGGGTTCGATCCTCGAAAGGGAACCGAAGGATGCGCACCACTGACGAGCCCCAATAGGGCGAAACGGCCGTCTGGTGCTGTTCCGGATAGGGAGTTGACTTATCAGGGTTGTCGGCTGACTGCGACGAATTCAACCAACTCACTAAATCCTTCCATTTTGAACAATACAAACTCGCCCGTACGGATTTCAAAAATGCTATGTCGATTCATAGCTGCCGTAACCGGGAAGTCCTGACGTTGGAAGGCCTACCGCTGTCATCCGCATGGCAGGTGCCTGCATGGCAGTGGAGGATTTGTCGGGCTATATCGCAGTTAGCTAACAATTCATGATGGTCGGCTGCCGTCCCCCATGGCTCAGTTGCATAAACTGAAGGCTAGTTGGCGCAAGCCATTAGCAGTCATGGGTTCGATCCTCGAAAGGGAACCGAAGGATGCGCACCACTGACGAGCCCCAATAGGGCGAAACGGCCGTCTGGTGCTGTTCCGGATAGGGAGTTGACTTATCAGGGTTGTCGGCTGACTGCGACGAATTCAACCAACTCACTAAATCCTTCCATTTTGAACAATACAAACTCGCCCGTACGGATTTCAAAAATGCTATGTCGATTCATAGCTGCCGTAACCGGGAAGTCCTGACGTTGGAAGGCCTACCGCTGTCATCCGCATGGCAGGTGCCTGCATGGCAGTGGAGGATTTGTCGGGCTATATCGCAGTTAGCTAACAATTCATGATGGTCGGCTGCCGTCCCCCATGGCTCAGTTGCATAAACTGAAGGCTAGTTGGCGCAAGCCATTAGCAGTCATGGGTTCGATCCTCGAAAGGGAACCGAAGGATGCGCACCACTGACGAGCCCCAATAGGCGAAACGGCCGTCTGGTGCTGTTCCGGATAGGGAGTTGACTTATCAGGGTTGTCGGCTGACTGCGACGAATTCAACCAACTCACTAAATCCTTCCATTTTGAACAATACAAACTCGCCCGTACGGATTTCAAAAATGCTATGTCGATTCATAGCTGCCGTAACCGGGAAGTCCTGACGTTGGAAGGCCTACCGCTGTCATCCGCATGGCAGGTGCCTGCATGGCAGTGGAGGATTTGTCGGGCTATATCGCAGTTAGCTAACAATTCATGATGGTCGGCTGCCGTCCCCCATGGCTCAGTTGCATAAACTGAAGGCTAGTTGGCGCAAGCCATTAGCAGTCATGGGTTCGATCCTCGAAAGGGAACCGAAGGATGCGCACCACTGACGAGCCCCAATAGGGCGAAACGGCCGTCTGGTGCTGTTCCGGATAGGGAGTTGACTTATCAGGGTTGTCGGCTGACTGCGACGAATTCAACCAACTCACTAAATCCTTCCATTTTGAACAATACAAACTCGCCCGTACGGATTTCAAAAATGCTATGTCGATTCATAGCTGCCGTAACCGGGAAGTCCTGACGTTGGAAGGCCTACCGCTGTCATCCGCATGGCAGGTGCCTGCATGGCAGTGGAGGATTTGTCGGGCTATATCGCAGTTAGCTAACAATTCATGATGGTCGGCTGCCGTCCCCCATGGCTCAGTTGCATAAACTGAAGGCTAGTTGGCGCAAGCCATTAGCAGTCATGGGTTCGATCCTCGAAAGGGAACCGAAGGATGCGCACCACTGACGAGCCCCAATAGGGCGAAACGGCCGTCTGGTGCTGTTCCGGATAGGGAGTTGACTTATCAGGGTTGTCGGCTGACTGCGACGAATTCAACCAACTCACTAAATCCTTCCATTTTGAACAATACAAACTCGCCCGTACGGATTTCAAAAATGCTATGTCGATTCATAGCTGCCGTAACCGGGAAGTCCTGACGTTGGAAGGCCTACCGCTGTCATCCGCATGGCAGGTGCCTGCATGGCAGTGGAGGATTTGTCGGGCTATATCGCAGTTAGCTAACAATTCATGATGGTCGGCTGCCGTCCCCCATGGCTCAGTTGCATAAACTGAAGGCTAGTTGGCGCAAGCCATTAGCAGTCATGGGTTCGATCCTCGAAAGGGAACCGAAGGATGCGCACCACTGACGAGCCCCAATAGGGCGAAACGGCCGTCTGGTGCTGTTCCGGATAGGGAGTTGACTTATCAGGGTTGTCGGCTGACTGCGACGAATTCAACCAACTCACTAAATCCTTCCATTTTGAACAATACAAACTCGCCCGTACGGATTTCAAAAATGCTATGTCGATTCATAGCTGCCGTAACCGGGAAGTCCTGACGTTGGAAGGCCTACCGCTGTCATCCGCATGGCAGGTGGCATGGCAGTGGAGGATTTGTCGGGCTATATCGCAGTTAGCTAACAATTCATGATGGTCGGCTGCCGTCCCCCATGGCTCAGTTGCATAAACTGAAGGCTAGTTGGCGCAAGCCATTAGCAGTCATGGGTTCGATCCTCGAAAGGGAACCGAAGGATGCGCACCACTGACGAGCCCCAATAGGGCGAAACGGCCGTCTGGTGCTGTTCCGGATAGGGAGTTGACTTATCAGGGTTGTCGGCTGACTGCGACGAATTCAACCAACTCACTAAATCCTTCCATTTTGAACAATACAAACTCGCCCGTACGGATTTCAAAAATGCTATGTCGATTCATAGCTGCCGTAACCGGGAAGTCCTGACGTTGGAAGGCCTACCGCTGTCATCCGCATGGCAGGTGCCTGCATGGCAGTGGAGGATTTGTCGGGCTATATCGCAGTTAGCTAACAATTCATGATGGTCGGCTGCCGTCCCCCATGGCTCAGTTGCATAAACTGAAGGCTAGTTGGCGCAAGCCATTAGCAGTCATGGGTTCGATCCTCGAAAGGGAACCGAAGGATGCGCACCACTGACGAGCCCCAATAGGGCGAAACGGCCGTCTGGTGCTGTTCCGGATAGGGAGTTGACTTATCAGGGTTGTCGGCTGACTGCGACGAATTCAACCAACTCACTAAATCCTTCCATTTTGAACAATACAAACTCGCCCGTACGGATTTCAAAAATGCTATGTCGATTCATAGCTGCCGTAACCGGGAAGTCCTGACGTTGGAAGGCCTACCGCTGTCATCCGCATGGCAGGTGCCTGCATGGCAGTGGAGGATTTGTCGGGCTATATCGCAGTTAGCTAACAATTCATGATGGTCGGCTGCCGTCCCCCATGGCTCAGTTGCATAAACTGAAGGCTAGTTGGCGCAAGCCATTAGCAGTCATGGGTTCGATCCTCGAAAGGGAACCGAAGGATGCGCACCACTGACGAGCCCCAATAGGGCGAAACGGCCGTCTGGTGCTGTTCCGGATAGGGAGTTGACTTATCAGGGTTGTCGGCTGACTGCGACGAATTCAACCAACTCACTAAATCCTTCCATTTTGAACAATACAAACTCGCCCGTACGGATTTCAAAAATGCTATGTCGATTCATAGCTGCCGTAACCGGGAAGTCCTGACGTTGGAAGGCCTACCGCTGTCATCCGCATGGCAGGTGCCTGCATGGCAGTGGAGGATTTGTCGGGCTATATCGCAGTTAGCTAACAATTCATGATGGTCGGCTGCCGTCCCCCATGGCTCAGTTGCATAAACTGAAGGCTAGTTGGCGCAAGCCATTAGCAGTCATGGGTTCGATCCTCGAAAGGGAACCGAAGGATGCGCACCACTGACGAGCCCCAATAGGGCGAAACGGCCGTCTGGTGCTGTTCCGGATAGGGAGTTGACTTATCAGGGTTGTCGGCTGACTGCGACGAATTCAACCAACTCACTAAATCCTTCCATTTTGAACAATACAAACTCGCCCGTACGGATTTCAAAAATGCTATGTCGATTCATAGCTGCCGTAACCGGGAAGTCCTGACGTTGGAAGGCCTACCGCTGTCATCCGCATGGCAGGTGCCTGCATGGCAGTGGAGGATTTGTCGGGCTATATCGCAGTTAGCTAACAATTCATGATGGTCGGCTGCCGTCCCCCATGGCTCAGTTGCATAAACTGAAGGCTAGTTGGCGCAAGCCATTAGCAGTCATGGGTTCGATCCTCGAAAGGGAACCGAAGGATGCGCACCACTGACGAGCCCCAATAGGGCGAAACGGCCGTCTGGTGCTGTTCCGGATAGGGAGTTGACTTATCAGGGTTGTCGGCTGACTGCGACGAATTCAACCAACTCACTAAATCCTTCCATTTTGAACAATACAAACTCGCCCGTACGGATTTCAAAAATGCTATGTCGATTCATAGCTGCCGTAACCGGGAAGTCCTGACGTTGGAAGGCCTACCGCTGTCATCCGCATGGCAGGTGCCTGCATGGCAGTGGAGGATTTGTCGGGCTATATCGCAGTTAGCTAACAATTCATGATGGTCGGCTGCCGTCCCCCATGGCTCAGTTGCATAAACTGAAGGCTAGTTGGCGCAAGCCATTAGCAGTCATGGGTTCGATCCTCGAAAGGGAACCGAAGGATGCGCACCACTGACGAGCCCCAATAGGGCGAAACGGCCGTCTGGTGCTGTTCCGGATAGGGAGTTGACTTATCAGGGTTGTCGGCTGACTGCGACGAATTCAACCAACTCACTAAATCCTTCCATTTTGAACAATACAAACTCGCCCGTACGGATTTCAAAAATGCTATGTCGATTCATAGCTGCCGTAACCGGGAAGTCCTGACGTTGGAAGGCCTACCGCTGTCATCCCGCATGGCAGGTGGAGGATTTGTCGGGCTATATCGCAGTTAGCTAACAATTCATGATGGTCGGCTGCCGTCCCCCATGGCTCAGTTGCATAAACTGAAGGCTAGTTGGCGCAAGCCATTAGCAGTCATGGGTTCGATCCTCGAAAGGGAACCGAAGGATGCGCACCACTGACGAGCCCCAATAGGGCGAAACGGCCGTCTGGTGCTGTTCCGGATAGGGAGTTGACTTATCAGGGTTGTCGGCTGACTGCGACGAATTCAACCAACTCACTAAATCCTTCCATTTTGAACAATACAAACTCGCCCGTACGGATTTCAAAAATGCTATGTCGATTCATAGCTGCCGTAACCGGGAAGTCCTGACGTTGGAAGGCCTACCGCTGTCATCCGCATGGCAGGTGCCTGCATGGCAGTGGAGGATTTGTCGGGCTATATCGCAGTTAGCTAACAATTCATGATGGTCGGCTGCCGTCCCCCATGGCTCAGTTGCATAAACTGAAGGCTAGTTGGCGCAAGCCATTAGCAGTCATGGGTTCGATCCTCGAAAGGGAACCGAAGGATGCGCACCACTGACGAGCCCCAATAGGGCGAAACGGCCGTCTGGTGCTGTTCCGGATAGGGAGTTGACTTATCAGGGTTGTCGGCTGACTGCGACGAATTCAACCAACTCACTAAATCCTTCCATTTTGAACAATACAAACTCGCCCGTACGGATTTCAAAAATGCTATGTCGATTCATAGCTGCCGTAACCGGGAAGTCCTGACGTTGGAAGGCCTACCGCTGTCATCCGCATGGCAGGTGCCTGCATGGCAGTGGAGGATTTGTCGGGCTATATCGCAGTTAGCTAACAATTCATGATGGTCGGCTGCCGTCCCCCATGGCTCAGTTGCATAAACTGAAGGCTAGTTGGCGCAAGCCATTAGCAGTCATGGGTTCGATCCTCGAAAGGGAACCGAAGGATGCGCACCACTGACGAGCCCCAATAGGGCGAAACGGCCGTCTGGTGCTGTTCCGGATAGGGAGTTGACTTATCAGGGTTGTCGGCTGACTGCGACGAATTCAACCAACTCACTAAATCCTTCCATTTTGAACAATACAAACTCGCCCGTACGGATTTCAAAAATGCTATGTCGATTCATAGCTGCCGTAACCGGGAAGTCCTGACGTTGGAAGGCCTACCGCTGTCATCCGCATGGCAGGTGCCTGCATGGCAGTGGAGGATTTGTCGGGCTATATCGCAGTTAGCTAACAATTCATGATGGTCGGCTGCCGTCCCCCATGGCTCAGTTGCATAAACTGAAGGCTAGTTGGCGCAAGCCATTAGCAGTCATGGGTTCGATCCTCGAAAGGGAACCGAAGGATGCGCACCACTGACGAGCCCCAATAGGGCGAAACGGCCGTCTGGTGCTGTTCCGGATAGGGAGTTGACTTATCAGGTTGTCGGCTGACTGCGACGAATTCAACCAACTCACTAAATCCTTCCATTTTGAACAATACAAAACTCGCCCGTACGGATTTCAAAAATGCTACGTCGATTCATAGCTGCCGTAACCGGGAAGTCCTGACGTTGGAAGGCCTACCGCTGTCATCCGCATGGCAGGTGCCTGCATGGCAGTGGAGGATTTGTCGGGCTATATCGCAGTTAGCTAACAATTCATGATGGTCGGCTGCCGTCCCCCATGGCTCAGTTGCATAAACTGAAGGCTAGTTGGCGCAAGCCATTAGCAGTCATGGGTTCGATCCTCGAAAGGGAACCGAAGGATGCGCACCACTGACGAGCCCCAATAGGGCGAAACGGCCGTCTGGTGCTGTTCCGGATAGGGAGTTGACTTATCAGGGTTGTCGGCTGACTGCGACGAATTCAACCAACTCACTAAATCCTTCCATTTTGAACAATACAAACTCGCCCGTACGGATTTCAAAAATGCTATGTCGATTCATAGCTGCCGTAACCGGGAAGTCCTGACGTTGGAAGGCCTACCGCTGTCATCCGCATGCAGGTGCCTGCATTGCAGTGGAGGATTTGTCGGGCTATATCGCAGTTA
>JAXRKO010001489.1:0-16206 GCA_037039905.1 Formica aserva
TGTTGCCACGAGTTACCAGGCTCCATTTTTCTCCGGTTCCCATCTACGACTTCGGGACCTCCTTGAAGATTCAGGGCACCAAAAATGGTCTCTTGCCCTACCTCGAGCTGCTGCCACGAGTTACCAGGCTCAATTTTTTTCCATTTCCACCTACGATTCTGGGACTTCATTGCGAATTTTCTTGAAGATAGAGAGCTGGCCAGGCTTCCTTCTTCTTCGACTTCCGCACGCTCACATAGGATTTCCGCTCTTTTTACGAAAACCTCCTCGATGTCAGTGCTGCCTCAATGCGATCTTGCAAGTCTTCGGACAAGAGGGGGGTATCCACTGTGGACCCGACATCCTCCAAAGAGGACTCCTCAAGTCCCTGCCTCGGCATTTGCCCTAAGACCCGACGGGAAAACCACAGCTCAAAAACCGCGGGTGAGGCAGTCTTCAAAAATTAAATTTCCTTCTTCCTGAAGAGACTGACGGCAGTTTCAAAGGGAAAGGGAACACTTCAGGAGACCATGCTTTCTGAAACAACAAAATATCTAACGCAGAAAACAGAAAAATGCTTTTCTTTAACTAATAAATTAATTTTAAATGAGACTCTGAGCTTCAAAATCTCTTTAACTATCCCTTAATCGCGTTTTCCTGCTTGCTAGGACAATCAGAACGGAAATGCCCAGTTTTTCCGCATGTCCAACATTCCCTATTAAAATTTTCTCTCCTCTCTTCGAAACCTTCCCCTTGAATAACTTTTAAAGTTTTCGCCCTCTCTATTGCCGAATTTAAAGAAGCAACATTTTCGAGTTGAAGGGTTCTTCTAATAAAGTTATCAGAAACAGCAGAAATAAACTGTGCGCAGGCAATTCTTTCGCGAACCTCAAGCGGACATTCAGGATAAGCGAGGCGCACGAGTCTTTCAAGCTCAGAGCCAAGGGTAGCCAAATCTTCCCCAGCTTTCTGTTTGCGGTTTGTAAATTGCGTATAAAAATTCTGAGACAGATGTCCCTCCCCGAAACGCAATTCGAGTTCAGATTTCAACTCCGAAAATTCCAAACTCGACACATCTTGTATCGCTTCTAACACAGAACGCTCTTTGCCCCTCAAACACGCAGCAAGCGCAACGGTCTTAGTCGCGTCATTTATTCGCCTGAGCGATAAAATTAAACTGCGAGAAAAATTCCCGCAGCGGCACCGTTCCATCAAACACGTCCGGTTTTAATTTAAAACCTAATTCCGCGCGTATGTTGATTTCCGCCGCGTTTTCGCCCCGCGAATTCCCGACTCTAGAAATCGAAGGACTTAGCTGGTTATTTCCTTGCAGCCGCGTGAGCTCATCTTCAAACTGTTGAAGTCTCGCTGTGAGCTCCGTTTCCCTCCGAGCTTGTTGATCGCGCATTCCCCGCATCTCTGCCAGTATCGCTCCAAGAGATGTTGTTTCCGTCGCGGGCCTCATATCGTCAGTAGGTGGTGTTTCTGTCCTCGCTCGGGTCCTTCTCGGTGAATGTACCGTACTCATCTTCGTATTCCGATATCGAGATGACTATCCCGGACGAGCCCCCAAAATGTTGCGTTCGTCGCTCTCTCACTTTCTCACACTCGCGCACACTCAATAAAAGGACACTTCCGTAAAAAGGAGAACAACTTTATACACAGAAATATTTTATACAACAAGAGTACAGCATTCATTAATATTCGTAACCGAATATGACACGCGTCTTTCCAGACCGAAAGCCCCCGGAACACAACAACCCAACTTCGTTTAACAAAACCCTCTCATTGTTAGGGAGAACGCCTTGCAGCTAATGTCTCGCCAAGCATCCAGCACGAACATAACACCGAGCGTCCAGTGCGAACAATACATACACACACACACACACACACACACACACACACACACACACACGCACGCACGCACACACACACACACACACACACACATATACATACAGACATTTTTTAGGAATATGATTTTTCGACGTTTTGGAACATTCTAAACACATTGGCATAGAAAACTCGAAAAAAATTTTGTCACGAAAACAAAGCTTCCTCTATGAGGAAGCAAAATTAATAAAAAATAATAAAATATAATTCGGGAGTAATTATTTATACATCAATCTATTTCCTTCATCTTTTTTTCATATGCAATAGAGAATATTTCATAATATAATGTGGTATGATATGGCTATATAGGCGAAGATCCACGTTAAAAAAAATCTAACGCGCCATTGGTGGTATCTCATGATGGGTGGTATGGAAAATCACCATTCATTATTTTTTTAAATCTGACAATAACACAAACGTATATATGTGGTCAGTACACGTTTGTGTGTCGTAATATAATATTGTAAATATCTACATAAAAAATAGTATACATAAAAAGTGAAGTTAAATATTAATTATTATTATATACATATTTTTTTAAATATCTTTTTCCTTTTGTTGTTTCCACACGAAAAATATTCTTTCTTTTAAGTCATCAATTTGAGGTGCATTTTTCTATATGGATAAAAACTTTTAATAATTTATATACGTATCCTAAAATTATAAATATATATATATATACATATATATATATATATATATATATATGTGTATATAATACATAGTATGTGTGTGATATATTTCATACGAAAAGGCTGAAAACAACATTTAACGCATATCAAGAATCGAGAATCGAGAAGCGAGCATCGTCGCCCGTCGGCTTCGTTGCCGGCTCGGTAGGAAGGAGAGAGACAGAAAACAGTATATCTGTCCTCTTCTGCTATCCGAAGCTTGCTTGCTTAGGTATAGGCACAGTATATACAGTAGCGCAACTCCCTGTCGGCATCTTTGATGTTAGTGTTGGCCAAAACGGAGTGCGCATGCGCGAAATAAGTAAGTTGGTCGGTAACGCCATCTGAACTTTTCTCTCGCTCACTCTCGTTTTTCGTTCTCTCTCTAACTCATTGATACATATGTAGCAATAAATAATAATCCAAAATAATGTATTTTAACAAAAAATATATACAGATAAATTGTTAATAATATATTTGAAAAAGGAAAAAATAAAATAATGAAAAAATAAATATAATTATGTTAATATACAATATATTACATAAATAATTATGCTATATGCAAAATATATTACATGAAATAATAGAGAGAGCAAAAAAAGAAAAGAAAATATTATTCGAAAAATGTTGAATGTATTATAAAGACAGTATCAAGAAAACACACACAATTATATTTGTAATTATAACTTTATATATATATATATATATATATATATATAAAGTTATAATTACAAATATAATTATATTAAATATCTGTAATCGTTTCGTAATCGCTTTGTATCAAAAACTCTGATAAATTGCGCGATCGTACAATAAATAACATATAATGTCATCTATTCCGCCAAATAAGGTAGGTAGTAGGCATTTAATTGGGTATTTAATTAGTGTGAGAAAAGAGTAGAAAAAAAAAGAGTAAGTGAGAGAGAAATTTAGATGGCGTTACTGGCCAACTTACTTATTTCGCGCATGCGCACTCCGTTTTGGCCAACACAAAATCGGGAGAGTTGCGCTACTGTATATACTGTGGTATAGGGTTGGCTCCGGCGAATACTCGCCATACAGCCATAAACTGGTTATAGGTAGTATATAGTATAATGTATGAGTAAGAATAATAGTATATGTAAGTTCTTCTTTTAAGGAAAGAGAGAAGGAAGGAATTATTGAGAGGTGATAGGAAATTAAAAATGGGAAAGCGCAGGCCAGGGTCGAGTCGGGAATCGAACCCGTAATCTCCGGGATGTGAGTCAGGTGCGCTAGGCACTGAGCCACCGAAGGCCCCGCTATCCGAAGCTAGTCGAAGCGCCGAGCTCACACGTACGCGGTTCGCGCTTGTGTATGTCATCCCCTCCACTACGGTTGCGCGTTGCTAGCGTGGATAATCTGGCTACACTGCATCAAGGGCCAGGATGACCACGGCAACGTCACCGCTAGCGGCGGACCCGAGGAGGCGGTTGACCGTGGCGACGTCGCCGCTAGCGGAGAACAGGCGGATGCCGACGGGCCCGAATCGGTCCAGAGGACCAAATGTACAAAAGGTTAGTTTTATTATAAAATTTTTTAATAAATACGTGTGTGTGTGTGTGTGTAAATATGTATATGTAAATATATGTGTGTATGTGTATGTTACAATGTGTTATAATGCGCGATCTTTTTTAAAGCAGAAATATCATTTCTTATATTCCAGTTTTAAAATCATTTACGGTGAAGCAGTAACTGGCATGTGCTTCAATGTACTACTACATTATTTGCAATTTATATGTGTGATTTGCAAATGATATAATATATTGAATCACGCGCCTATTACCATTTCACAAATGATTTTAGACTGGAAGATGAGAGACGATATTCCAACTTTCAAAAAAGTCGCATTGTAACACGCACACACATATACACACATTCACACTTATATGTATAATATATGTATGTATATTACATGTGTATGGTGTTCGTATATGTATAAAATATGCGTGAGCATAGATATATATACAGAATGTATTTCTTTCATATGTAATATACATACATATACTATACATATAAGTGCGAATGTGTGTGTGTGTGTAAAAACATTAATATTTTAATTTTTTTTCCAGCGCATTAGTAATGCGGTGCGGCGGGCGGTCTTCCGCGAGAGGCGAAGGCAGAAAAACGCCGGCATGCCGCCAACGCCAACAGGGTACATGTCGGCACCCCTGTCATCCGGATATGTGCCTGCGACGCCTGCATCATCCGGATACGTGCCTGCGCCACCTGTGCCATCCGGATATGTGCCTGTGACATCCGGATACGTGCCTGCGCAGCCTGCACCATTCGGGTACATGCCCACGACGCCTGCACCATTCGGATACATGCCCGCGACGCCTGCATCGTCCGGATACGTGCCTGCGCCGCCTGTGCCATCCGGATATGTGCCTGTGCCATCCGGATATGTGCCTGCGCCACCCGCATATATGCCTGCGACATCCGGATATGTGCCTGCGCCGCCTGGACCTAATTATGTCCCCGCGTCGTCCGTACCATCCGGATACGTACCTGTGCCATCCGCACCATCCGGATATATGCGTTTTCTTTAAATTTATATTTTATTTTATGATTTTATTTTATGATCTTATGTTATTTTATTTTATTTGATAATATTTTATTTTTGTTTAGTTATCTTCAAATTTTTATTTTTATTTTATGTATTTTTTGAATTTAACTTTTTTTTCTTATGCTATAGTTATAGGTCATAGTTATTAGTTTAGTTGTAAGCAATTAGTTTTAATAAGTTTTAATACATACACACTCGCACACGCATACACATACACACACGCACACAATGTAAAAAACACACATATATAAAATAAATATAGTTCGTACTTAAAATTTAATATATTTAATTTATAAACTTCTTTCCTTCCTATCCTGAATTAATCGAAATATAACATTTAATTAATTTCATTTCTTTTTTTAATCAATTTTTTTTTTATTATTTATTTGTTTAAAGTTTGTTTTCTATAAATGTAGCCAAGCTTATATAAATATGCAAATGTTTGATAACATATAGAATAAAATATATCAAATTTTCTTTTTTCATTTATGTGCGCGAGTGAACGCGGGAGCGCGTTGAGAGTGCGAAATGGACACGAAAGTGATTTTGTAAAACGCAGTCAATTTATTTTAAAACAATAAATAGTTAACACGTTCTTTGTTGCTCAGATTTATGCTAATCTTAACCGTGTCTGGCTCCGGCGAGTGACCGGGAGCGCAACGATAATCTCCGCTAGCGACGGATATATCGAATACCGCAAGCGACGGTATAAACGGAGCGATTCCGCGAGCGACGGAATAACCCGCGAGCAACGGATAGAATTTCGTAACGAATATTCGCGAGCTACAAATATTCTCGAAGACGCGAGATTTCGCGAACCACAAGCGATGGTTAACAAAGGAAAAGCGAGCTACTTTAACTTTTGCTAGCGAACGTCTACGTACAAAATTCACACACTGTCTCGTCAAAAATATCGGATCGAGTGCGCCCGGCGGTTCCCCGAGAGAGCTTTTATACAAACGTCCTTTTTGTGTTCTAGAAGTTTCTACGTATTTGTCACAAAAGATCGCGCCGGTTGTTGTTTGCGATGATTATTTAAAATTGAACGTTGTTATTCTCATTTGTTTGTAATTTTGGCTCTCTCGGGTGACCGCTGCGTGGCCCGCTTCGAATGACACGAGCGATGCCGCTGGCCTGGCGCGATTTGCGGAGCGCAGCTGTTTACGCGCGCTCTGATTCGCGGCGAGCCGGGCGCCGCGCGAGATGTCCGCCAGCGCGCCAACTTTTGAGCGTGATTAAGCCGCGCTTTATTATCACGCTCGTTATAATAATTGCTGTTGTATTATTACCGTTAGTTCGATTTCGATCATTCCGCCCGCCTTGTATGATGCAACATACAAAATTAACCGCGGTGCTGCCCGTCTTACCGTGGACCTGTCATATGCGGCTGATTGGTCCGTTCGTGGTCACGCGGCGCGAGCGTGACGCTAAGGCGAGCGGCCGACGGGGTGCGGTACGGCGCGATGGAATGCGCGTTCCATTCTTAATTTTCAGTTATGTTAATCGGCGTAGTATCGCGCGTGTGTAATGCTGTAGGTGATGTCCGGTATGTTGTGTAGTGAGTGTGTAATTGTGAAGTGGAGTGTCGTGTCTTGTGTAAGTGTATAGTGGTGTAAAGTCGGTGTCATCCGGGGCCGTGCTGACCGGGAAGAGGATGAATTTGGAGACCGATCGCGTGAAGCTCGAGGTCGCGGTATGCACGGCGACGACGCGAGCAATCCCGTCTTCGCCGGGATGCGAGCGCACGATTCTCGCGAGAGGCCACTTCTTCGGCGAAGTGGTCTCGCTTCGCAGGACACGCGGGCCCCTGCCGAGGACTTCTGTTGGCGCTGCTTCCGAGATGATCGCGTCGTGGCTTCCTCGGTGAAGGACGCCGCCGAGAAGGTATGAAGCGCTGAGGCGTGGCGAGGAAGAGGACGTGTGTTGTCCGGCGTCGCTCGAGTACGACGCGGTGGCGGCGACGGATGAAGTCGATCCGGAAGGCCTGCGTCGCTCGAGGTCCTTGCCCTTTGAGAGCTCGCAGTCTTGACGGTCATGCGAGTTCGACATCTCTCTTGAAAACCGGCCGGGCTGGCGTCATCTGAGGCCGCGGAACGTCCTCCTGGAGAGGCTGCGGGGGTGCCGCCCGCCATAGCGGACACATCGATAGGTGCCGACCGCAACCTTCGCCGAACGCGCGACCGCGCCGGATCCCGTACACCTGGCGGATGGCTCCCAACTTCAGCTTTCCGCGCAAAATCCGGCGATGACCAGCCTCGGCGGTGAACTGAGTGATGTCTGAGTGATCTCCGGGCAAGATGATCTGGCGTCTTGCAAAGGCGAAGAGGGCGGATTCGGGCTGACCTTGGTGGATACCTTGTGCCTTTCTGAAAAGAATTAAGCTTATGAGAATGTCGCTCAGCAGCTCGAGCTCTCGGCTTCCTGAAGCGGGTCCCGGGTTCCGCGCGCCTCTCCACGATTCGGCACTGGTGGGTGTGGGCCCGTTGCTTGAAGGTAGCCTCGTCGAGAGCTCCAGATAGGAGCCACCCGAGTGTTGTGTGTTGTGCCACCGGTTCGCGGTGTCCTCCCTTGCGAAGTCCTTGGCGGATAATGGCAGCGTGCACGTCGGCTCCGAGGAGGATGTCGACCGGGTCTGAGGCGCGATATTCTGGATCGGCCAGCTCCAGTCCCTCCACATGCGGCCAAGTTCGTGCTCCGGGATCTACGCCGCCAGCGTAGACTGTGAGCCGCGGAAGCACGAACGCGTTGACAGACGTCGCTGCTCCTCCAGTTCGAGGCGACAGTGAGAGCGTGACGCGACTCTTGGCCGTGCTGGACTTTTGCCCACCAACCCCGAAGACACTAACGGAGATCGGTGAGCGCGGCAGTCTAAGTTTCTGCGCGAGGCGCTCGGAGATCTCCGTCGACTCCGAGCCCTGATCGACGAATGCACGAACGTTGTGGTCTACCCCGTACCTATCAGCTACGAGAACGCGAGCCGTCGCGAGGAGCACGGAAGCTGCCCGCTCGCCTGCTCCCTGTGCGACGTGCGATGAAGTGGCGACCGCGCTTTCGCGATAGGCCTCGTGCAGCGATGAGTGGTGACGCGCGTCACACACTGAACACGTCTTCTTGGAAGCGCATTCGTCTACCTGGTGCCGGCCCAGGTTCAGGCATAGCTGCCTGGCTTCGATAAGTTGCTTCCGCTCTAGGCCCGTCTTCCTTCGGTACTCCTCGCAGAGCATCACGAAATGATCTTGATGGCACAGAGCACAACGACTGCTGGGCAAGCTGTTCTCCTGCTTGCTCGCGGCACCATCGGCTCTGATCGGCTGCATCGATTCCAAGGTGTGCAGGCGCCTGTCAAGGAAGAGCTCGAGGGTGTCGAACGATGGAGGCTCCTTGGTGTCGCTTATGAAGCTCTCCCACTCGCGACGCAAACGCGGGTCGAGAAGTTCGACCGCTAGATAGACGAAGAGGTCCTCGCTACAATCGATCGGCCGGCCGATATTTTCCAGCGAGCTGACGGTCGACATCAGGCAATGGAATATGTTTCGAAGGTCGCCTGGCGATTCGCTCTTCATCCTTTGGAGCGAGAGGAAATTCGAGAGGTAAGCGCGCACTAACAAACGTTTGTTCTCGTAATACGATTGTAGCATTTCCCACGCACTTTCATAATTGTCTCCCGTTGTGGAGATATTACGAATTAATGACTCTGCCTCACCTTTTAGACAGGTCTTCAGGTAGTGCATCTTCTCTACCTGAGCGATTGAAGAGTCCTTGCCGATGATGGACTGGAACAAGTCACGGAACGCCGGCCAGTCCTCGTATCTCCCGGAGAAGCTGGGAAGCTGGATTCGCGGGAGAGTCGTACGGGATGCCGTTCGAAGCTCGTCTCCAGAGAGCCTCGATCCAGTCTTCGGGGAAGCTGGCTGAGCGAGAGCTTCTTCCATCTCAAGGACAGCAGCGCGCTGGATCACATAGACCTCCTCTACTTGACCGAGAAAGTCCTTTGTCCCGTACTCATGTTTCCTGACTTCCGGTCCATACTCGGTGAATAGCAGTTCGTGTTGTTCCTCGAACTTCGTCCATTTAGCGTCCAGAAGCTTGAGCGTGGTTGCCACAAGCCCCTTATTAATTTTTGAATGTCCTGCCTTCTTTAAATTGTCGTACGTGCGGGCGATACGACTGCAAAACTCGTGCTGAGTTAGAATTAATTCTTCCATGTCCCTTTCAGGTCACTACAGCGAGGGATCTCTTCTAGGCTCGCTTCTTCTCCGGAAAGCACAGGAGAGGCTCACCAAGTGGTTCACCACACGCGACGCGGATGCCGGTTGCGAGGAATCCGGCTCGAAGGACCAAAAATGTGCGCGAGTGAACGCGGGAGCGCGTTGAGAGTGCGAAATGGACACGGAAGTGATTTTGTAAAACGCAGTCAATTTATTTTAAAACAATAAATAGTTAACACGTTCTTTGTTGCTCAGATTTATGCTAATCTTTACCGTGTCTGGCTCCGGCGAGCGACCGGGAGCGCAACGATAATCTCCGCTAGCGACGGATATATCGAATACCGCAAGCGACGGTATAAACGGAGCGATTCCGCGAGCGACGGAATAACCCGCGAGCAACGGATAGAATTTCGTAACGAATATTCGCGAGCTACAAATATTCTCGAAGACGCGAGATTTCGCGAACCACAAGCGATGGTTAACAAAGGAAAAGCGAGCTACTTTAACTTTTGCTAGCGAACGTCTACGTACAAAATTCACACACTGTCTCGTCAAAAATATCGGATCGAGTGCGCCCGGCGATTCCCCGAGAGAGCTTTTATACAAACGTCCTTTTTGTGTTCTAGAAGTTTCTACGTGTTTGTCACAAAAGATTGCGCCGGTTGTTGTTTGCGATGATTATTTAAAATTGAACGTTGTTATTCTCATTTGTTTGTAATTTTGGCTCTCTCGGCTGAAATATCTCGTAAAATATTTAGTTTTTGATAATCTTACCGTAATACTTTTATGTTCAGAATAATGGGACAAATCAATTAGTATAAAAAAAAATTGTTTTTAAGAAAAAGTATGTAATTTATTACAATGTATTTTTTTAAACAATTATTTGTTTTTCTCTTTACACTAATTGATTTGTCTCATTATTCTGAACATAAAAGTATTACGGTAAGATTATCGAAAACTAAATATTTTACGAAATATTTTAATTTTTATATCAAAATATGTCAGATTAAAATATAAAATAACTCAAAAAGTACTTAATAAAAAAATACTTTATTATAGTGTTTTGGAAAGCTTTCGAGATAAGCTATAAGAGTATGCAATAAAAAAAGGGGGGGTTCCATTTAAGAAAATAACAATCACATTGACTTGGCCTTGAAAAGGTCACTCAAGGTCAAGTCCATATTTTCATCATGTGTCCCCCTCTGAACCCTACAACTTTTGTATAAGACATTTTTTTCCATCTTGCTTACTTTACGAGATATTTGCGTGCGTTGATTAAAATGACTCACCCTGTATATATATATATATATCATGCTCCTCGCACATTCGTTTACACGTTCATTCACGCTGCTCTCTCTCTCTCTCTCTCTCTCTCTGTCCCTGTCTGTCTCTATCTATCTATCTATCTATCTATTTATCTATCTATCTATCTATCTATCTATCTATCTCTCTCTCTATCTCTCTATCTCTCTATCTCTATCTCTCTCTTTTTCTCTGCTCGTTCTTTATTGTATTCTTTCATCCCCATTATTGTATTCTTTTGTTTGTTCGATTTTTATTCTTTCTATTCTCGTCTTCCTACATAATAATACATTAATTTACTCATCTTTATTTTATAGAACATAAATGAGATATTGTGTATGTCATAAATAAAAAAAGTATTTAATTATGTGTATTTTTGTATGTACATGTGTTGTATTTAACTATAGTTAAATAGAAAAAGAAAATAATTTATTGTGTAACTCATTTATGATGTATCAAATAAACATAAATAAATAAATTTATTTATTTTTATGTAGGGAGACGAGAATAGAAAGAATAAAAGTTGAACAAATAAAAGAATATAATAATAGAAATAAAAGAATACAATAATGAACGAGCAGAAAGAAAGAAAGAGAGAGAGAGAGAGAGAAGCGCGAGTGAACGTATAAGTGAATATGCGAGGAGGATGAAGCGAAGCGATACGTAGTATATAGTGAGCGAGCGATTAGAAAGAGACGGAGCGTATGATCGAGAGAGAAAAAATACTACAATAATGTTAGTGCGTACATATATATTACTCTCACACGCATGAAAGAGACAAAGATAGTACGATTATGTCTGTCCTTGTCATGTAAGATTGCAGCTCCGTCTATCGCGACATCACGCAACTAATCTACTGCTCTGTTTTACTCTTGAGCCTCGATCTCGCACACACAAATATGCACGAAAGTGTAGGATCGTAAAATCTTTTTTCTAAAGCTTCTAAACTCACTTTTCTAAGTTCACTTATACTCTTTGATGAAATGCCGAGTGCGGGGTTTACTGATTAGGCACGTACAGATTACAAATTTGTTATATTAAGTAAATGTGACGGCAGAAGCCGATAACAAAACTGTAATTTTCTCATTTTTTTTAACTTTTCATATGAAATGTTAAACTCCGCACTCCGTTATTATGTGTACCTTAATTGTGGAAAAGGATTTTTTGATATCTTTAATCAACAAAAAGATTTTGCAATCCTACTAATATTCGCATTCTGTCGGTAATCCGGCATCCTCTTAAACTGTAAAAAAATATGCAAAAAATATTTTTTCCATTAAGAGACTCAAATTACTGGAATTCATCTGGAAAGTTGGCACAGCCATAACATCAAGAATTTCTTTCTTCTTTCTCTCAGCTTGAACTGCGAAAGATTTAGTAATTTTTTTAGCTATCTGTTGGGGTTCGTCACATCCAGTCGTGTATGCGTATTCTTCGACAGTCAGATGCTCTAATCGCTGTGCTGCATCCTTATACGTTGCTACACAGATACAGCATTTGAAATTGATAAATGGAAAAATATGGATTTTAAAAAGTTTGTATTAGACACAAATTCAGTGAACTTTAGCTACTATATTCTCAATTTAGCCACAATTGGTCAAAAGCTGACACTAGATCAGAATCCTGTCGAATAAGTCAGTCAATAAAATAGAGACAGTGAAGAGAAGAAACTTTCATGATTTATCATAATGATCATAATGACTTGTGATTGTTTGAGATGTATTTTTAAATTATTTTTTTATTTTCCAGTTAAGGAGGGAAACCAGTGTAACGGCTAAAAAAAGGCTATTTTTAAGGATTTTTTTTCTGGTAAATAATTGTTTTTTTTCCAAATCGCGTTATTAACATCACAAAGTACATAATTTGAACTACCTTTTGTGAAATTTTCGTTAAAAAATATTAATATTTATAGCTACAATAGCCAATAGTGTAAGCCACCTTAAAAAAAAACGGGCGCACGCGTAGCGGGGCAACGAAAGCTCCAAAACAAAAAAGAAGAAGGATTTTCTTAAAATATAAGACAATAGCACATATGTGACAATAGTTCAGTTGCACGTATGGAATTTTCGATTGAATAATTTGTTTTTTTGTAATGTTAAAAACCAGAGGTCAATGTCTCACCGATTTAGGAATTTTTTTCTTCAAAAGTCCGCCATTTTGTAACAAATAATTTTTTTTTAAATCCATACGTGCAACTGAAACTATTGTCTTATATTTTAAGAAAATCCTTGTTCTTTTTGTTTTGGAGTTTTCGTTGGCCCGCTACGCGCGCGCCCGTTTCTTTTTGAGCGGCCCACACTATTGGCTATTGTAGTTATAAATATTAATATTTTTTAACAAAAATTTTACAAAAGATAGTTCAAATTATGTACTTTGTGATGTTAATAACGCGATTTGAAAAAAAAACAATTATTTACTAGAAAAAAAATCCTTAAAAGTAGTCTTTTTTTCAGCCGTTACACTGGTTTCCCCCCTTAAGCTGAAATGACTTCAATATGAATTTAGTAAAATATTATATGTACCTGCACCACCACGAATAATATCCGAATATCGGGGCCAATCGTATAAAGGATCCACAGCATCGACAATCATTTTTTTCAATAGTCTCTTTCGTTCTGCTGTATAACGTGGGAGCATAAATTTTGCATAACATTGTTCAACAAGCACGTCAAATTCAACCCACGTTGTTGGGACACAGTCAATCTTTTTTTTTCCACCTTCCGTCTTTTCAGCAACAAATTCTATGAGCTGATATAAATAAACTTTCTCAGTCATTATCTGAAAGAGAAATTATATATTTCGTGAATCGGATCGGAAAATTCGATACATTTATCAAAATGAAACTATAACGAATAATGGTTACACATGCTCATATTGATTTAATTTTTTGTACTTACCACAATTTCTTTCGTCCTACAGATGTCACAAAATTATAAAACTATATACTATGACCGGAACTCTTATCCTATTGCTCTCCTCTTACTGCTCGCGTCTTAGCAACGCATCGCCAAACACTCGTAACTAAGGAGCGCATCACTTATTAGGGCCCGAGCACAGACTTTTGACAAACGCATAACCATAAGCATAAGGAAATTGATTGGTCCATAAGCACATGCTTATGCTTATGGACCAATCAATTTCCTTATGCTTATGGTTATGCACTTAAAATCAAAGTCTTTTTACCTTTCACGGTAATTACCCGTTTTTGATTTTTCAGAAAATATACATCAATTCATCTCTGTCCAGAAAAATTTTTGCCAAATTTTAGATCTTTTATTCGGTGAAATATTTTTTTATTTTTCAGAAGTTCTTCATTATTATTTTTTAGTCGTGCAAAAATGAAATCGCGAAAATTCGAGTCTCTCTGCATGGTCGATTGCTTTTTACTTCCAGTTGTACCATCTTGCGTTCGATTCTACTTATATCGCATTGTATTATTTGCCTGGATGGTGAGCTCACAAGTTGCCACATTTTTAAGTCTTCTGACTTCGTAGAATACATGAAAATGAAGCGTTTTATTTCCCATTGATTTCCTTCAATCTGAACGTTCTGTTGATCTATTCGCGAGCATGTAATTTTCGTCACTACAAGCAATACACCATTCTCGAGAATTACTAGATTATTTGGAAATTTAGTTGTCAATATGAAGCCTTTGTACATGAGTCTCTTTACGTCAAATCTGTTGTGGTTCTGGCTTGTTTTTATCTTAAGAATTTGAATAGTTGTGATAATCGATGCCTTCTTCGATACAGATGCCAGCTCGTGCAATCGTCTGCATACTTGTGCCAATGGACGATTAGCATTTCGAAGCAGCGATTTAATTCTGCCAAGAAGGCTTTCAAAAGGAAAAGCGGAGATTTCGCTCAGAGTACAATTCATATTTTGCACGCTTTATTTCGTCCACTAAATGAATGAGATTGTGTGCGTTCATGATTTGAGACTGACGCCCATAAATGATACCCATTGCTTCAAAAAAACTTGTTAAATATACTTTAGCGTGCTGTTGTGCCTCTAGCCGCTAAGGAAGAGGTCTTTAGGGATTTATATGCCCAAAGGATTAGGATCCACGCTCGAAATAAGACACTGCCGGACGTTAGGTATAAATTGATATATTTCGCAGATTCTTGTACACTTTCACTTAGTCGCGATTATAATAGTCGGGCGCGATACGTACGGTATATCGATACTGTTGATATGAGCGAGCGAGTAGTTAATTGTAGTTAGTGCGAGTAGTTAGTGTTAATTGTGTTAAAGGGTAATTAATTAGGTCGTTGATTAGGGAGGAGTGTGGTGTCCCTGACTGGAGCATGTCTCGTGCTCCGCTCGTCAGCTGTCTCGTCAGCTGCTTGCTCAGCTTCCGAGAACTTGACCGTGTCTTACTTTCATTTTATTAATACTCTTTTATTCTTTCTTAATTACTTTTCCTTGGGCTCTTTCCCTGATTCTAATGCTTTGCTTTAGTCAGCTCTTTCTCAATCTTTTCTGTTCTACTTTACTTGTTTTATCTTTTAATATTAAGAAATCGGTCGGGTTACGACAGTGCGCATTATATCTAAACGCGTATTCACTGCTGCACAAAATTCTGCATGCTGAGTGAAATAAGAAATGCTTGTACAAACGTGGGTTCAGAATCCCTCTGAGTACAACAGGACCACAATACAAAAGAAGAAATCGATACTCGTTAGCTTTCCATTGTGCAATGTGGCTCATGCGTCTGGTCTTGCGCTGGAATTCGGATGGTATACATCTTCGTAGCTGCAACATTAAGTTAGAAAGTTCCATTTTTTGTCGTGATCCCAACGTATTCCGTCGCTGTAATCGAGTTTGCGCCTTATTTCCAAATATCCAAAATTCTGTGAGTTTTTTCATTATACCTACACAACATAAATGCATGTAGTCTAAAATGAATTTGCAAATGAGGTCTCCAGGAGGCTCGATTTTAAGCAGCGGCGATTACTATTTGTGATGTTCTGGTTAAATTTGCAACCGAAAAGAACGATCGGTTCTTCTTGGACAGTTTACTTCCGGATATGTAGTACGACGGTTAAGGCGTTCTCCTTTAATCTCACATCTCTCACAAGCCCAAAATCCACCATGTCCTTTAACGCCCTTTAAAAAGGATCGTGCTGGCGTATCACAAATAAAGGAATGAATTTCCACTTCGAATCGATGCCCATTTATTATAATTCCCTCGGCAAATAATTGGTTTATTTCTTCTACAAAATCATGCAAATAGACATCAGCACTCATGGGTTTGGCATCTCCGGAATAAATTGCAACGGGAAATGGTTCATATATATTCGGATTGAAAAAAACTTTGCATAATATAGGCCAAAATTGCTTTGTGCTCGATTTAAACAGCGGTACACCGTCGACGTTTATTTGAAGCAAGATTTTCTTATTCTCATGCAAGTTTTCACGGACACAGCTTTTGAGACCTTTTGCAATTCCAAAATATACAAATTCTCCGATACTATTATCTGCTGCTTCTATTTCTTGGATATTGTACTTCGCTGTTTGTGTTTGTAAAAACGTCTTCGCCGATTTTGGAAGTCTTGGTAGCAAA
>JAXRKO010001490.1:0-16196 GCA_037039905.1 Formica aserva
TGAGCCGAGAAGCGTTGTTCCTCAATTTCCTTGATGTGTTATGAAAACTTTCGGCATATCTCACTTACAGGCACGTAACTAAGTCGTTCCGAACGAAGGAAACTTGCGTACATAGCGATCTTAGCTCTGTGTGCCGAGAAGCGTTGTTCCTCAATTTCCTTGATGTGTTATGAAAATTTTCGGCAAATCTCACTTACAGGCACGTAACTAAGTCGTTCCGAACGAAGGAAACTTGCGTACATAGCGATCTTAGCTCTGTGTGCCGAGAAGCGTTGTTCCTCAATTTCCTTGATGTGTTATGAAAATTTTCGGCAAATCTCACTTACAGGCACGTAACTAAGTCGTTCCGAACGAAGGAAACTTGCGTACATAGCGATCTTAGCTCTGTGTGCCGAGAAGCGTTGTTCCTCAATTTCCTTGATGTGTTATGAAAATTTTCGGCAAATCTCACTTACAGGCACGTAACTAAGTCGTTCCGAACGAAGGAAACTTGCGTACATAGCGATCTTAGCTCTGTGTGCCGAGAAGCGTTGTTCCTCAATTTCCTTGATGTGTTATGAAAATTTTCGGCAAATCTCACTTACAGGCACGTAACTAAGTCGTTCCGAACGAAGGAAACTTGCGTACATAGCGATCTTAGCTCTGTGTGCCGAGAAGCGTTGTTCCTCAATTTCCTTGATGTGTTATGAAAATTTTCGGCAAATCTCGCTTACAGGCACGTAACTAAGTCGTTCCGAACGAAGGAAACTTGCGTACATAGCGATCTTAGCTCTGTGTGCCGAGAAGCGTTGTTCCTCAATTTCCTTGATGTGTTATGAAAATTTTCGGCAAATCTCACTTACAGGCACGTAACTAAGTCGTTCCGAACGAAGGAAACTTGCGTACATAGCGATCTTAGCTCTGTGTGCCGAGAAGCGTTGTTCCTCAATTTCCTTGATGTGTTATGAAAATTTTCGGCAAATCTCACTTACAGGCACGTAACTAAGTCGTTCCGAACGAAGGAAACTTGCGTACATAGCGATCTTAGCTCTGTGTGCCGAGAAGCGTTGTTCCTCAATTTCCTTGATGTGTTATGAAAATTTTCGGCAAATCTCACTTACAGGCACGTAACTAAGTCGTTCCGAACGAAGGAAACTTGCGTACATAGCGATCTTAGCTCTGTGTGCCGAGAAGCGTTGTTCCTCAATTTCCTTGATGTGTTATGAAAATTTTCGGCAAATCTCACTTACAGGCACGTAACTAAGTCGTTCCGAACGAAGGAAACTTGCGTACATAGCGATCTTAGCTCTGTGTGCCGAGAAGCGTTGTTCCTCAATTTCCTTGATGTGTTATGAAAATTTTCGGCAAATCTCACTTACAGGCACGTAACTAAGTCGTTCCGAACGAAGGAAACTTGCGTACATAGCGATCTTAGCTCTGTGTGCCGAGAAGCGTTGTTCCTCAATTTCCTTGATGTGTTATGAAAATTTTCGGCAAATCTCACTTACAGGCACGTAACTAAGTCGTTCCGAACGAAGGAAACTTGCGTACATAGCGATCTTAGCTCTGTGTGCCGAGAAGCGTTGTTCCTCAATTTCCTTGATGTGTTATGAAAATTTTCGGCAAATCTCGCTTACAGGCACGTAACTAAGTCGTTCCGAACGAAGGAAACTTGCGTACATAGCGATCTTAGCTCTGTGTGCCGAGAAGCGTTGTTCCTCAATTTCCTTGATGTGTTATGAAAATTTTCGGCAAATCTCACTTACAGGCACGTAACTAAGTCGTTCCGAACGAAGGAAACTTGCGTACATAGCGATCTTAGCTCTGTGTGCCGAGAAGCGTTGTTCCTCAATTTCCTTGATGTGTTATGAAAATTTTCGGCAAATCTCGCTTACAGGCACGTAACTAAGTCGTTCCGAACGAAGGAAACTTGCGTACATAGCGATCTTAGCTCTGTGAGCCGAGAAGCGTTGTTCCTCAATTTCCTTGATGTGTTATGAAAATTTTCGGCAAATCTCACTTACAGGCACGTAACTAAGTCGTTCCGAACGAAGGAAACTTGCGTACATAGCGATCTTAGCTCTGTGTGCCGAGAAGCGTTGTTCCTCAATTTCCTTGATGTGTTATGAAAATTTTCGGCAAATCTCACTTACAGGCACGTAACTAAGTCGTTCCGAACGAAGGAAACTTGCGTACATAGCGATCTTAGCTCTGTGTGCCGAGAAGCGTTGTTCCTCAATTTCCTTGATGTGTTATGAAAATTTTCGGCAAATCTCACTTACAGGCACGTAACTAAGTCGTTCCGAACGAAGGAAACTTGCGTACATAGCGATCTTAGCTCTGTGTGCCGAGAAGCGTTGTTCCTCAATTTCCTTGATGTGTTATGAAAATTTTCGGCAAATCTCACTTACAGGCACGTAACTAAGTCGTTCCGAACGAAGGAAACTTGCGTACATAGCGATCTTAGCTCTGTGTGCCGAGAAGCGTTGTTCCTCAATTTCCTTGATGTGTTATGAAAATTTTCGGCAAATCTCACTTACAGGCACGTAACTAAGTCGTTCCGAACGAAGGAAACTTGCGTACATAGCGATCTTAGCTCTGTGTGCCGAGAAGCGTTGTTCCTCAATTTCCTTGATGTGTTATGAAAATTTTCGGCAAATCTCACTTACAGGCACGTAACTAAGTCGTTCCGAACGAAGGAAACTTGCGTACATAGCGATCTTAGCTCTGTGTGCCGAGAAGCGTTGTTCCTCAATTTCCTTGATGTGTTATGAAAATTTTCGGCAAATCTCACTTACAGGCACGTAACTAAGTCGTTCCGAACGAAGGAAACTTGCGTACATAGCGATCTTAGCTCTGTGTGCCGAGAAGCGTTGTTCCTCAATTTCCTTGATGTGTTATGAAAATTTTCGGCAAATCTCACTTACAGGCACGTAACTAAGTCGTTCCGAACGAAGGAAACTTGCGTACATAGCGATCTTAGCTCTGTGTGCCGAGAAGCGTTGTTCCTCAATTTCCTTGATGTGTTATGAAAATTTTCGGCAAATCTCACTTACAGGCACGTAACTAAGTCGTTCCGAACGAAGGAAACTTGCGTACATAGCGATCTTAGCTCTGTGTGCCGAGAAGCGTTGTTCCTCAATTTCCTTGATGTGTTATGAAAATTTTCGGCAAATCTCACTTACAGGCACGTAACTAAGTCGTTCCGAACGAAGGAAACTTGCGTACATAGCGATCTTAGCTCTGTGTGCCGAGAAGCGTTGTTCCTCAATTTCCTTGATGTGTTATGAAAATTTTCGGCAAATCTCACTTACAGGCACGTAACTAAGTCGTTCCGAACGAAGGAAACTTGCGTACATAGCGATCTTAGCTCTGTGTGCCGAGAAGCGTTGTTCCTCAATTTCCTTGATGTGTTATGAAAATTTTCGGCAAATCTCACTTACAGGCACGTAACTAAGTCGTTCCGAACGAAGGAAACTTGCGTACATAGCGATCTTAGCTCTGTGTGCCGAGAAGCGTTGTTCCTCAATTTCCTTGATGTGTTATGAAAATTTTCGGCAAATCTCACTTACAGGCACGTAACTAAGTCGTTCCGAACGAAGGAAACTTGCGTACATAGCGATCTTAGCTCTGTGTGCCGAGAAGCGTTGTTCCTCAATTTCCTTGATGTGTTATGAAAATTTTCGGCAAATCTCACTTACAGGCACGTAACTAAGTCGTTCCGAACGAAGGAAACTTGCGTACATAGCGATCTTAGCTCTGTGTGCCGAGAAGCGTTGTTCCTCAATTTCCTTGATGTGTTATGAAAATTTTCGGCAAATCTCACTTACAGGCACGTAACTAAGTCGTTCCGAACGAAGGAAACTTGCGTACATAGCGATCTTAGCTCTGTGTGCCGAGAAGCGTTGTTCCTCAATTTCCTTGATGTGTTATGAAAATTTTCGGCAAATCTCACTTACAGGCACGTAACTAAGTCGTTCCGAACGAAGGAAACTTGCGTACATAGCGATCTTAGCTCTGTGTGCCGAGAAGCGTTGTTCCTCAATTTCCTTGATGTGTTATGAAAATTTTCGGCAAATCTCACTTACAGGCACGTAACTAAGTCGTTCCGAACGAAGGAAACTTGCGTACATAGCGATCTTAGCTCTGTGTGCCGAGAAGCGTTGTTCCTCAATTTCCTTGATGTGTTATGAAAATTTTCGGCAAATCTCACTTACAGGCACGTAACTAAGTCGTTCCGAACGAAGGAAACTTGCGTACATAGCGATCTTAGCTCTGTGTGCCGAGAAGCGTTGTTCCTCAATTTCCTTGATGTGTTATGAAAATTTTCGGCAAATCTCGCTTACAGGCACGTAACTAAGTCGTTCCGAACGAAGGAAACTTGCGTACATAGCGATCTTAGCTCTGTGTGCCGAGAAGCGTTGTTCCTCAATTTCCTTGATGTGTTATGAAAATTTTCGGCAAATCTCACTTACAGGCACGTAACTAAGTCGTTCCGAACGAAGGAAACTTGCGTACATAGCGATCTTAGCTCTGTGTGCCGAGAAGCGTTGTTCCTCAATTTCCTTGATGTGTTATGAAAATTTTCGGCAAATCTCACTTACAGGCACGTAACTAAGTCGTTCCGAACGAAGGAAACTTGCGTACATAGCGATCTTAGCTCTGTGTGCCGAGAAGCGTTGTTCCTCAATTTCCTTGATGTGTTATGAAAATTTTCGGCAAATCTCACTTACAGGCACGTAACTAAGTCGTTCCGAACGAAGGAAACTTGCGTACATAGCGATCTTAGCTCTGTGTGCCGAGAAGCGTTGTTCCTCAATTTCCTTGATGTGTTATGAAAATTTTCGGCAAATCTCACTTACAGGCACGTAACTAAGTCGTTCCGAACGAAGGAAACTTGCGTACATAGCGATCTTAGCTCTGTGTGCCGAGAAGCGTTGTTCCTCAATTTCCTTGATGTGTTATGAAAATTTTCGGCAAATCTCACTTACAGGCACGTAACTAAGTCGTTCCGAACGAAGGAAACTTGCGTACATAGCGATCTTAGCTCTGTGTGCCGAGAAGCGTTGTTCCTCAATTTCCTTGATGTGTTATGAAAATTTTCGGCAAATCTCACTTACAGGCACGTAACTAAGTCGTTCCGAACGAAGGAAACTTGCGTACATAGCGATCTTAGCTCTGTGTGCCGAGAAGCGTTGTTCCTCAATTTCCTTGATGTGTTATGAAAATTTTCGGCAAATCTCACTTACAGGCACGTAACTAAGTCGTTCCGAACGAAGGAAACTTGCGTACATAGCGATCTTAGCTCTGTGTGCCGAGAAGCGTTGTTCCTCAATTTCCTTGATGTGTTATGAAAATTTTCGGCAAATCTCACTTACAGGCACGTAACTAAGTCGTTCCGAACGAAGGAAACTTGCGTACATAGCGATCTTAGCTCTGTGTGCCGAGAAGCGTTGTTCCTCAATTTCCTTGATGTGTTATGAAAATTTTCGGCAAATCTCACTTACAGGCACGTAACTAAGTCGTTCCGAACGAAGGAAACTTGCGTACATAGCGATCTTAGCTCTGTGTGCCGAGAAGCGTTGTTCCTCAATTTCCTTGATGTGTTATGAAAATTTTCGGCAAATCTCACTTACAGGCACGTAACTAAGTCGTTCCGAACGAAGGAAACTTGCGTACATAGCGATCTTAGCTCTGTGTGCCGAGAAGCGTTGTTCCTCAATTTCCTTGATGTGTTATGAAAATTTTCGGCAAATCTCACTTACAGGCACGTAACTAAGTCGTTCCGAACGAAGGAAACTTGCGTACATAGCGATCTTAGCTCTGTGTGCCGAGAAGCGTTGTTCCTCAATTTCCTTGATGTGTTATGAAAATTTTCGGCAAATCTCACTTACAGGCACGTAACTAAGTCGTTCCGAACGAAGGAAACTTGCGTACATAGCGATCTTAGCTCTGTGTGCCGAGAAGCGTTGTTCCTCAATTTCCTTGATGTGTTATGAAAATTTTCGGCAAATCTCACTTACAGGCACGTAACTAAGTCGTTCCGAACGAAGGAAACTTGCGTACATAGCGATCTTAGCTCTGTGTGCCGAGAAGCGTTGTTCCTCAATTTCCTTGATGTGTTATGAAAATTTTCGGCAAATCTCACTTACAGGCACGTAACTAAGTCGTTCCGAACGAAGGAAACTTGCGTACATAGCGATCTTAGCTCTGTGTGCCGAGAAGCGTTGTTCCTCAATTTCCTTGATGTGTTATGAAAATTTTCGGCAAATCTCACTTACAGGCACGTAACTAAGTCGTTCCGAACGAAGGAAACTTGCGTACATAGCGATCTTAGCTCTGTGTGCCGAGAAGCGTTGTTCCTCAATTTCCTTGATGTGTTATGAAAATTTTCGGCAAATCTCGCTTACAGGCACGTAACTAAGTCGTTCCGAACGAAGGAAACTTGCGTACATAGCGATCTTAGCTCTGTGTGCCGAGAAGCGTTGTTCCTCAATTTCCTTGATGTGTTATGAAAATTTTCGGCAAATCTCACTTACAGGCACGTAACTAAGTCGTTCCGAACGAAGGAAACTTGCGTACATAGCGATCTTAGCTCTGTGTGCCGAGAAGCGTTGTTCCTCAATTTCCTTGATGTGTTATGAAAATTTTCGGCAAATCTCACTTACAGGCACGTAACTAAGTCGTTCCGAACGAAGGAAACTTGCGTACATAGCGATCTTAGCTCTGTGTGCCGAGAAGCGTTGTTCCTCAATTTCCTTGATGTGTTACTAAGGTACGTCGTTCCGAACGAAGGAAACTTGCGTACATAGCGATCTTAGCTCTGTGTGCCGAGAAGCGTTGTTCCTCAATTTCCTTGATGTGTTATGAAAATTTTCGGCAAATCTCACTTACAGGCACGTAACTAAGTCGTTCCGAACGAAGGAAACTTGCGTACATAGCGATCTTAGCTCTGTGTGCCGAGAAGCGTTGTTCCTCAATTTCCTTGATGTGTTATGAAAATTTTCGGCAAATCTCACTTACAGGCACGTAACTAAGTCGTTCCGAACGAAGGAAACTTGCGTACATAGCGATCTTAGCTCTGTGTGCCGAGAAGCGTTGTTCCTCAATTTCCTTGATGTGTTATGAAAATTTTCGGCAAATCTCACTTACAGGCACGTAACTAAGTCGTTCCGAACGAAGGAAACTTGCGTACATAGCGATCTTAGCTCTGTGTGCCGAGAAGCGTTGTTCCTCAATTTCCTTGATGTGTTATGAAAATTTTCGGCAAATCTCACTTACAGGCACGTAACTAAGTCGTTCCGAACGAAGGAAACTTGCGTACATAGCGATCTTAGCTCTGTGTGCCGAGAAGCGTTGTTCCTCAATTTCCTTGATGTGTTATGAAAATTTTCGGCAAATCTCACTTACAGGCACGTAACTAAGTCGTTCCGAACGAAGGAAACTTGCGTACATAGCGATCTTAGCTCTGTGTGCCGAGAAGCGTTGTTCCTCAATTTCCTTGATGTGTTATGAAAATTTTCGGCAAATCTCACTTACAGGCACGTAACTAAGTCGTTCCGAACGAAGGAAACTTGCGTACATAGCGATCTTAGCTCTGTGTGCCGAGAAGCGTTGTTCCTCAATTTCCTTGATGTGTTATGAAAATTTTCGGCAAATCTCACTTACAGGCACGTAACTAAGTCGTTCCGAACGAAGGAAACTTGCGTACATAGCGATCTTAGCTCTGTGTGCCGAGAAGCGTTGTTCCTCAATTTCCTTGATGTGTTATGAAAATTTTCGGCAAATCTCACTTACAGGCACGTAACTAAGTCGTTCCGAACGAAGGAAACTTGCGTACATAGCGATCTTAGCTCTGTGTGCCGAGAAGCGTTGTTCCTCAATTTCCTTGATGTGTTATGAAAATTTTCGGCAAATCTCACTTACAGGCACGTAACTAAGTCGTTCCGAACGAAGGAAACTTGCGTACATAGCGATCTTAGCTCTGTGTGCCGAGAAGCGTTGTTCCTCAATTTCCTTGATGTGTTATGAAAATTTTCGGCAAATCTCACTTACAGGCACGTAACTAAGTCGTTCCGAACGAAGGAAACTTGCGTACATAGCGATCTTAGCTCTGTGTGCCGAGAAGCGTTGTTCCTCAATTTCCTTGATGTGTTATGAAAATTTTCGGCAAATCTCACTTACAGGCACGTAACTAAGTCGTTCCGAACGAAGGAAACTTGCGTACATAGCGATCTTAGCTCTGTGTGCCGAGAAGCGTTGTTCCTCAATTTCCTTGATGTGTTATGAAAATTTTCGGCAAATCTCACTTACAGGCACGTAACTAAGTCGTTCCGAACGAAGGAAACTTGCGTACATAGCGATCTTAGCTCTGTGTGCCGAGAAGCGTTGTTCCTCAATTTCCTTGATGTGTTATGAAAATTTTCGGCAAATCTCACTTACAGGCACGTAACTAAGTCGTTCCGAACGAAGGAAACTTGCGTACATAGCGATCTTAGCTCTGTGTGCCGAGAAGCGTTGTTCCTCAATTTCCTTGATGTGTTATGAAAATTTTCGGCAAATCTCACTTACAGGCACGTAACTAAGTCGTTCCGAACGAAGGAAACTTGCGTACATAGCGATCTTAGCTCTGTGTGCCGAGAAGCGTTGTTCCTCAATTTCCTTGATGTGTTATGAAAATTTTCGGCAAATCTCACTTACAGGCACGTAACTAAGTCGTTCCGAACGAAGGAAACTTGCGTACATAGCGATCTTAGCTCTGTGTGCCGAGAAGCGTTGTTCCTCAATTTCCTTGATGTGTTATGAAAATTTTCGGCAAATCTCACTTACAGGCACGTAACTAAGTCGTTCCGAACGAAGGAAACTTGCGTACATAGCGATCTTAGCTCTGTGTGCCGAGAAGCGTTGTTCCTCAATTTCCTTGATGTGTTATGAAAATTTTCGGCAAATCTCACTTACAGGCACGTAACTAAGTCGTTCCGAACGAAGGAAACTTGCGTACATAGCGATCTTAGCTCTGTGTGCCGAGAAGCGTTGTTCCTCAATTTCCTTGATGTGTTATGAAAATTTTCGGCAAATCTCACTTACAGGCACGTAACTAAGTCGTTCCGAACGAAGGAAACTTGCGTACATAGCGATCTTAGCTCTGTGTGCCGAGAAGCGTTGTTCCTCAATTTCCTTGATGTGTTATGAAAATTTTCGGCAAATCTCACTTACAGGCACGTAACTAAGTCGTTCCGAACGAAGGAAACTTGCGTACATAGCGATCTTAGCTCTGTGTGCCGAGAAGCGTTGTTCCTCAATTTCCTTGATGTGTTATGAAAATTTTCGGCAAATCTCACTTACAGGCACGTAACTAAGTCGTTCCGAACGAAGGAAACTTGCGTACATAGCGATCTTAGCTCTGTGTGCCGAGAAGCGTTGTTCCTCAATTTCCTTGATGTGTTATGAAAATTTTCGGCAAATCTCACTTACAGGCACGTAACTAAGTCGTTCCGAACGAAGGAAACTTGCGTACATAGCGATCTTAGCTCTGTGTGCCGAGAAGCGTTGTTCCTCAATTTCCTTGATGTGTTATGAAAATTTTCGGCAAATCTCACTTACAGGCACGTAACTAAGTCGTTCCGAACGAAGGAAACTTGCGTACATAGCGATCTTAGCTCTGTGTGCCGAGAAGCGTTGTTCCTCAATTTCCTTGATGTGTTATGAAAATTTTCGGCAAATCTCACTTACAGGCACGTAACTAAGTCGTTCCGAACGAAGGAAACTTGCGTACATAGCGATCTTAGCTCTGTGTGCCGAGAAGCGTTGTTCCTCAATTTCCTTGATGTGTTATGAAAATTTTCGGCAAATCTCACTTACAGGCACGTAACTAAGTCGTTCCGAACGAAGGAAACTTGCGTACATAGCGATCTTAGCTCTGTGTGCCGAGAAGCGTTGTTCCTCAATTTCCTTGATGTGTTATGAAAATTTTCGGCAAATCTCACTTACAGGCACGTAACTAAGTCGTTCCGAACGAAGGAAACTTGCGTACATAGCGATCTTAGCTCTGTGTGCCGAGAAGCGTTGTTCCTCAATTTCCTTGATGTGTTATGAAAATTTTCGGCAAATCTCACTTACAGGCACGTAACTAAGTCGTTCCGAACGAAGGAAACTTGCGTACATAGCGATCTTAGCTCTGTGTGCCGAGAAGCGTTGTTCCTCAATTTCCTTGATGTGTTATGAAAATTTTCGGCAAATCTCACTTACAGGCACGTAACTAAGTCGTTCCGAACGAAGGAAACTTGCGTACATAGCGATCTTAGCTCTGTGTGCCGAGAAGCGTTGTTCCTCAATTTCCTTGATGTGTTATGAAAATTTTCGGCAAATCTCACTTACAGGCACGTAACTAAGTCGTTCCGAACGAAGGAAACTTGCGTACATAGCGATCTTAGCTCTGTGTGCCGAGAAGCGTTGTTCCTCAATTTCCTTGATGTGTTATGAAAATTTTCGGCAAATCTCGCTTACAGGCACGTAACTAAGTCGTTCCGAACGAAGGAAACTTGCGTACATAGCGATCTTAGCTCTGTGTGCCGAGAAGCGTTGTTCCTCAATTTCCTTGATGTGTTATGAAAATTTTCGGCAAATCTCACTTACAGGCACGTAACTAAGTCGTTCCGAACGAAGGAAACTTGCGTACATAGCGATCTTAGCTCTGTGTGCCGAGAAGCGTTGTTCCTCAATTTCCTTGATGTGTTATGAAAATTTTCGGCAAATCTCACTTACAGGCACGTAACTAAGTCGTTCCGAACGAAGGAAACTTGCGTACATAGCGATCTTAGCTCTGTGTGCCGAGAAGCGTTGTTCCTCAATTTCCTTGATGTGTTATGAAAATTTTCGGCAAATCTCACTTACAGGCACGTAACTAAGTCGTTCCGAACGAAGGAAACTTGCGTACATAGCGATCTTAGCTCTGTGTGCCGAGAAGCGTTGTTCCTCAATTTCCTTGATGTGTTATGAAAATTTTCGGCAAATCTCACTTACAGGCACGTAACTAAGTCGTTCCGAACGAAGGAAACTTGCGTACATAGCGATCTTAGCTCTGTGTGCCGAGAAGCGTTGTTCCTCAATTTCCTTGATGTGTTATGAAAATTTTCGGCAAATCTCACTTACAGGCACGTAACTAAGTCGTTCCGAACGAAGGAAACTTGCGTACATAGCGATCTTAGCTCTGTGTGCCGAGAAGCGTTGTTCCTCAATTTCCTTGATGTGTTATGAAAATTTTCGGCAAATCTCACTTACAGGCACGTAACTAAGTCGTTCCGAACGAAGGAAACTTGCGTACATAGCGATCTTAGCTCTGTGTGCCGAGAAGCGTTGTTCCTCAATTTCCTTGATGTGTTATGAAAATTTTCGGCAAATCTCACTTACAGGCACGTAACTAAGTCGTTCCGAACGAAGGAAACTTGCGTACATAGCGATCTTAGCTCTGTGTGCCGAGAAGCGTTGTTCCTCAATTTCCTTGATGTGTTATGAAAATTTTCGGCAAATCTCACTTACAGGCACGTAACTAAGTCGTTCCGAACGAAGGAAACTTGCGTACATAGCGATCTTAGCTCTGTGTGCCGAGAAGCGTTGTTCCTCAATTTCCTTGATGTGTTATGAAAATTTTCGGCAAATCTCACTTACAGGCACGTAACTAAGTCGTTCCGAACGAAGGAAACTTGCGTACATAGCGATCTTAGCTCTGTGTGCCGAGAAGCGTTGTTCCTCAATTTCCTTGATGTGTTATGAAAATTTTCGGCAAATCTCACTTACAGGCACGTAACTAAGTCGTTCCGAACGAAGGAAACTTGCGTACATAGCGATCTTAGCTCTGTGTGCCGAGAAGCGTTGTTCCTCAATTTCCTTGATGTGTTATGAAAATTTTCGGCAAATCTCACTTACAGGCACGTAACTAAGTCGTTCCGAACGAAGGAAACTTGCGTACATAGCGATCTTAGCTCTGTGTGCCGAGAAGCGTTGTTCCTCAATTTCCTTGATGTGTTATGAAAATTTTCGGCAAATCTCACTTACAGGCACGTAACTAAGTCGTTCCGAACGAAGGAAACTTGCGTACATAGCGATCTTAGCTCTGTGTGCCGAGAAGCGTTGTTCCTCAATTTCCTTGATGTGTTATGAAAATTTTCGGCAAATCTCACTTACAGGCACGTAACTAAGTCGTTCCGAACGAAGGAAACTTGCGTACATAGCGATCTTAGCTCTGTGTGCCGAGAAGCGTTGTTCCTCAATTTCCTTGATGTGTTATGAAAATTTTCGGCAAATCTCACTTACAGGCACGTAACTAAGTCGTTCCGAACGAAGGAAACTTGCGTACATAGCGATCTTAGCTCTGTGTGCCGAGAAGCGTTGTTCCTCAATTTCCTTGATGTGTTATGAAAATTTTCGGCAAATCTCACTTACAGGCACGTAACTAAGTCGTTCCGAACGAAGGAAACTTGCGTACATAGCGATCTTAGCTCTGTGTGCCGAGAAGCGTTGTTCCTCAATTTCCTTGATGTGTTATGAAAATTTTCGGCAAATCTCACTTACAGGCACGTAACTAAGTCGTTCCGAACGAAGGAAACTTGCGTACATAGCGATCTTAGCTCTGTGTGCCGAGAAGCGTTGTTCCTCAATTTCCTTGATGTGTTATGAAAATTTTCGGCAAATCTCACTTACAGGCACGTAACTAAGTCGTTCCGAACGAAGGAAACTTGCGTACATAGCGATCTTAGCTCTGTGTGCCGAGAAGCGTTGTTCCTCAATTTCCTTGATGTGTTATGAAAATTTTCGGCAAATCTCACTTACAGGCACGTAACTAAGTCGTTCCGAACGAAGGAAACTTGCGTACATAGCGATCTTAGCTCTGTGTGCCGAGAAGCGTTGTTCCTCAATTTCCTTGATGTGTTATGAAAATTTTCGGCAAATCTCACTTACAGGCACGTAACTAAGTCGTTCCGAACGAAGGAAACTTGCGTACATAGCGATCTTAGCTCTGTGTGCCGAGAAGCGTTGTTCCTCAATTTCCTTGATGTGTTATGAAAATTTTCGGCAAATCTCGCTTACAGGCACGTAACTAAGTCGTTCCGAACGAAGGAAACTTGCGTACATAGCGATCTTAGCTCTGTGTGCCGAGAAGCGTTGTTCCTCAATTTCCTTGATGTGTTATGAAAATTTTCGGCAAATCTCACTTACAGGCACGTAACTAAGTCGTTCCGAACGAAGGAAACTTGCGTACATAGCGATCTTAGCTCTGTGTGCCGAGAAGCGTTGTTCCTCAATTTCCTTGATGTGTTATGAAAATTTTCGGCAAATCTCACTTACAGGCACGTAACTAAGTCGTTCCGAACGAAGGAAACTTGCGTACATAGCGATCTTAGCTCTGTGTGCCGAGAAGCGTTGTTCCTCAATTTCCTTGATGTGTTATGAAAATTTTCGGCAAATCTCACTTACAGGCACGTAACTAAGTCGTTCCGAACGAAGGAAACTTGCGTACATAGCGATCTTAGCTCTGTGTGCCGAGAAGCGTTGTTCCTCAATTTCCTTGATGTGTTATGAAAATTTTCGGCAAATCTCACTTACAGGCACGTAACTAAGTCGTTCCGAACGAAGGAAACTTGCGTACATAGCGATCTTAGCTCTGTGTGCCGAGAAGCGTTGTTCCTCAATTTCCTTGATGTGTTATGAAAATTTTCGGCAAATCTCGCTTACAGGCACGTAACTAAGTCGTTCCGAACGAAGGAAACTTGCGTACATAGCGATCTTAGCTCTGTGTGCCGAGAAGCGTTGTTCCTCAATTTCCTTGATGTGTTATGAAAATTTTCGGCAAATCTCACTTACAGGCACGTAACTAAGTCGTTCCGAACGAAGGAAACTTGCGTACATAGCGATCTTAGCTCTGTGTGCCGAGAAGCGTTGTTCCTCAATTTCCTTGATGTGTTATGAAAATTTTCGGCAAATCTCACTTACAGGCACGTAACTAAGTCGTTCCGAACGAAGGAAACTTGCGTACATAGCGATCTTAGCTCTGTGTGCCGAGAAGCGTTGTTCCTCAATTTCCTTGATGTGTTATGAAAATTTTCGGCAAATCTCACTTACAGGCACGTAACTAAGTCGTTCCGAACGAAGGAAACTTGCGTACATAGCGATCTTAGCTCTGTGTGCCGAGAAGCGTTGTTCCTCAATTTCCTTGATGTGTTATGAAAATTTTCGGCAAATCTCACTTACAGGCACGTAACTAAGTCGTTCCGAACGAAGGAAACTTGCGTACATAGCGATCTTAGCTCTGTGTGCCGAGAAGCGTTGTTCCTCAATTTCCTTGATGTGTTATGAAAATTTTCGGCAAATCTCACTTACAGGCACGTAACTAAGTCGTTCCGAACGAAGGAAACTTGCGTACATAGCGATCTTAGCTCTGTGTGCCGAGAAGCGTTGTTCCTCAATTTCCTTGATGTGTTATGAAAATTTTCGGCAAATCTCACTTACAGGCACGTAACTAAGTCGTTCCGAACGAAGGAAACTTGCGTACATAGCGATCTTAGCTCTGTGTGCCGAGAAGCGTTGTTCCTCAATTTCCTTGATGTGTTATGAAAATTTTCGGCAAATCTCACTTACAGGCACGTAACTAAGTCGTTCCGAACGAAGGAAACTTGCGTACATAGCGATCTTAGCTCTGTGTGCCGAGAAGCGTTGTTCCTCAATTTCCTTGATGTGTTATGAAAATTTTCGGCAAATCTCACTTACAGGCACGTAACTAAGTCGTTCCGAACGAAGGAAACTTGCGTACATAGCGATCTTAGCTCTGTGTGCCGAGAAGCGTTGTTCCTCAATTTCCTTGATGTGTTATGAAAATTTTCGGCAAATCTCACTTACAGGCACGTAACTAAGTCGTTCCGAACGAAGGAAACTTGCGTACATAGCGATCTTAGCTCTGTGTGCCGAGAAGCGTTGTTCCTCAATTTCCTTGATGTGTTATGAAAATTTTCGGCAAATCTCACAGGCACGTAACTAAGTCGTTCCGAACGAAGGAAACTTGCGTACATAGCGATCTTAGCTCTGTGTGCCGAGAAGCGTTGTTCCTCAATTTCCTTGATGTGTTATGAAAATTTTCGGCAAATCTCACTTACAGGCACGTAACTAAGTCGTTCCGAACGAAGGAAACTTGCGTACATAGCGATCTTAGCTCTGTGTGCCGAGAAGCGTTGTTCCTCAATTTCCTTGATGTGTTATGAAAATTTTCGGCAAATCTCGCTTACAGGCACGTAACTAAGTCGTTCCGAACGAAGGAAACTTGCGTACATAGCGATCTTAGCTCTGTGTGCCGAGAAGCGTTGTTCCTCAATTTCCTTGATGTGTTATGAAAATTTTCGGCAAATCTCACTTACAGGCACGTAACTAAGTCGTTCCGAACGAAGGAAACTTGCGTACATAGCGATCTTAGCTCTGTGTGCCGAGAAGCGTTGTTCCTCAATTTCCTTGATGTGTTATGAAAATTTTCGGCAAATCTCACTTACAGGCACGTAACTAAGTCGTTCCGAACGAAGGAAACTTGCGTACATAGCGATCTTAGCTCTGTGTGCCGAGAAGCGTTGTTCCTCAATTTCCTTGATGTGTTATGAAAATTTTCGGCAAATCTCACTTACAGGCACGTAACTAAGTCGTTCCGAACGAAGGAAACTTGCGTACATAGCGATCTTAGCTCTGTGTGCCGAGAAGCGTTGTTCCTCAATTTCCTTGATGTGTTATGAAAATTTTCGGCAAATCTCGCTTACAGGCACGTAACTAAGTCGTTCCGAACGAAGGAAACTTGCGTACATAGCGATCTTAGCTCTGTGTGCCGAGAAGCGTTGTTCCTCAATTTCCTTGATGTGTTATGAAAATTTTCGGCAAATCTCACTTACAGGCACGTAACTAAGTCGTTCCGAACGAAGGAAACTTGCGTACATAGCGATCTTAGCTCTGTGTGCCGAGAAGCGTTGTTCCTCAATTTCCTTGATGTGTTATGAAAATTTTCGGCAAATCTCACTTACAGGCACGTAACTAAGTCGTTCCGAACGAAGGAAACTTGCGTACATAGCGATCTTAGCTCTGTGTGCCGAGAAGCGTTGTTCCTCAATTTCCTTGATGTGTTATGAAAATTTTCGGCAAATCTCACTTACAGGCACGTAACTAAGTCGTTCCGAACGAAGGAAACTTGC
>JAXRKO010001491.1:0-16177 GCA_037039905.1 Formica aserva
AGAAGCGTTGTTCCTCAATTTCCTTGATGTGTTATGAAAATTTTCGGCAAATCTCGCTTACAGGCACGTAACTAAGTCGTTCCGAACGAAGGAAACTTGCGTACATAGCGATCTTAGCTCTGTGTGCCGAGAAGCGTTGTTCCTCAATTTCCTTGATGTGTTATGAAAATTTTCGGCAAATCTCGCTTACAGGCACGTAACTAAGTCGTTCCGAACGAAGGAAACTTGCGTACATAGCGATCTTAGCTCTGTGTGCCGAGAAGCGTTGTTCCTCAATTTCCTTGATGTGTTATGAAAATTTTCGGCAAATCTCACTTACAGGCACGTAACTAAGTCGTTCCGAACGAAGGAAACTTGCGTACATAGCGATCTTAGCTCTGTGTGCCGAGAAGCGTTGTTCCTCAATTTCCTTGATGTGTTATGAAAATTTTCGGCAAATCTCGCTTACAGGCACGTAACTAAGTCGTTCCGAACGAAGGAAACTTGCGTACATAGCGATCTTAGCTCTGTGTGCCGAGAAGCGTTGTTCCTCAATTTCCTTGATGTGTTATGAAAATTTTCGGCAAATCTCGCTTACAGGCACGTAACTAAGTCGTTCCGAACGAAGGAAACTTGCGTACATAGCGATCTTAGCTCTGTGTGCCGAGAAGCGTTGTTCCTCAATTTCCTTGATGTGTTATGAAAATTTTCGGCAAATCTCGCTTACAGGCACGTAACTAAGTCGTTCCGAACGAAGGAAACTTGCGTACATAGCGATCTTAGCTCTGTGTGCCGAGAAGCGTTGTTCCTCAATTTCCTTGATGTGTTATGAAAACTTTCGGTATATCTCACTTACAGGTACGTAACTAAGTCGTTCCGAACGAAGGAAACTTGCGTACATAGCGATCTTAGCTCTGTGTGCCGAGAAGCGTTGTTCCTCAATTTCCTTGATGTGTTATGAAAATTTTCGGCAAATCTCGCTTACAGGCACGTAACTAAGTCGTTCCGAACGAAGGAAACTTGCGTACATAGCGATCTTAGCTCTGTGTGCCGAGAAGCGTTGTTCCTCAATTTCCTTGATGTGTTATGAAAATTTTCGGCAAATCTCACTTACAGGCACGTAACTAAGTCGTTCCGAACGAAGGAAACTTGCGTACATAGCGATCTTAGCTCTGTGTGCCGAGAAGCGTTGTTCCTCAATTTCCTTGATGTGTTATGAAAATTTTCGGCAAATCTCGCTTACAGGCACGTAACTAAGTCGTTCCGAACGAAGGAAACTTGCGTACATAGCGATCTTAGCTCTGTGTGCCGAGAAGCGTTGTTCCTCAATTTCCTTGATGTGTTATGAAAATTTTCGGCAAATCTCGCTTACAGGCACGTAACTAAGTCGTTCCGAACGAAGGAAACTTGCGTACATAGCGATCTTAGCTCTGTGTGCCGAGAAGCGTTGTTCCTCAATTTCCTTGATGTGTTATGAAAACTTTCGGTATATCTCACTTACAGGTACGTAACTAAGTCGTTCCGAACGAAGGAAACTTGCGTACATAGCGATCTTAGCTCTGTGTGCCGAGAAGCGTTGTTCCTCAATTTCCTTGATGTGTTATGAAAATTTTCGGCAAATCTCGCTTACAGGCACGTAACTAAGTCGTTCCGAACGAAGGAAACTTGCGTACATAGCGATCTTAGCTCTGTGCCGAGAAGCGTTGTTCCTCAATTTCCTTGATGTGTTATGAAAATTTTCGGCAAATCTCGCTTACAGGCACGTAACTAAGTCGTTCCGAACGAAGGAAACTTGCGTACATAGCGATCTTAGCTCTGTGTGCCGAGAAGCGTTGTTCCTCAATTTCCTTGATGTGTTATGAAAATTTTCGGCAAATCTCGCTTACAGGCACGTAACTAAGTCGTTCCGAACGAAGGAAACTTGCGTACATAGCGATCTTAGCTCTGTGTGCCGAGAAGCGTTGTTCCTCAATTTCCTTGATGTGTTATGAAAATTTTCGGCAAATCTCGCTTACAGGCACGTAACTAAGTCGTTCCGAACGAAGGAAACTTGCGTACATAGCGATCTTAGCTCTGTGTGCCGAGAAGCGTTGTTCCTCAATTTCCTTGATGTGTTATGAAAATTTTCGGCAAATCTCGCTTACAGGCACGTAACTAAGTCGTTCCGAACGAAGGAAACTTGCGTACATAGCGATCTTAGCTCTGTGTGCCGAGAAGCGTTGTTCCTCAATTTCCTTGATGTGTTATGAAAATTTTCGGCAAATCTCGCTTACAGGCACGTAACTAAGTCGTTCCGAACGAAGGAAACTTGCGTACATAGCGATCTTAGCTCTGTGTGCCGAGAAGCGTTGTTCCTCAATTTCCTTGATGTGTTATGAAAATTTTCGGCAAATCTCGCTTACAGGCACGTAACTAAGTCGTTCCGAACGAAGGAAACTTGCGTACATAGCGATCTTAGCTCTGTGTGCCGAGAAGCGTTGTTCCTCAATTTCCTTGATGTGTTATGAAAATTTTCGGCAAATCTCGCTTACAGGCACGTAACTAAGTCGTTCCGAACGAAGGAAACTTGCGTACATAGCGATCTTAGCTCTGTGTGCCGAGAAGCGTTGTTCCTCAATTTCCTTGATGTGTTATGAAAATTTTCGGCAAATCTCGCTTACAGGCACGTAACTAAGTCGTTCCGAACGAAGGAAACTTGCGTACATAGCGATCTTAGCTCTGTGTGCCGAGAAGCGTTGTTCCTCAATTTCCTTGATGTGTTATGAAAATTTTCGGCAAATCTCACTTACAGGCACGTAACTAAGTCGTTCCGAACGAAGGAAACTTGCGTACATAGCGATCTTAGCTCTGTGTGCCGAGAAGCGTTGTTCCTCAATTTCCTTGATGTGTTATGAAAATTTTCGGCAAATCTCGCTTACAGGCACGTAACTAAGTCGTTCCGAACGAAGGAAACTTGCGTACATAGCGATCTTAGCTCTGTGTGCCGAGAAGCGTTGTTCCTCAATTTCCTTGATGTGTTATGAAAATTTTCGGCAAATCTCACTTACAGGCACGTAACTAAGTCGTTCCGAACGAAGGAAACTTGCGTACATAGCGATCTTAGCTCTGTGTGCCGAGAAGCGTTGTTCCTCAATTTCCTTGATGTGTTATGAAAATTTTCGGCAAATCTCGCTTACAGGCACGTAACTAAGTCGTTCCGAACGAAGGAAACTTGCGTACATAGCGATCTTAGCTCTGTGTGCCGAGAAGCGTTGTTCCTCAATTTCCTTGATGTGTTATGAAAATTTTCGGCAAATCTCACTTACAGGCACGTAACTAAGTCGTTCCGAACGAAGGAAACTTGCGTACATAGCGATCTTAGCTCTGTGTGCCGAGAAGCGTTGTTCCTCAATTTCCTTGATGTGTTATGAAAATTTTCGGCAAATCTCGCTTACAGGCACGTAACTAAGTCGTTCCGAACGAAGGAAACTTGCGTACATAGCGATCTTAGCTCTGTGTGCCGAGAAGCGTTGTTCCTCAATTTCCTTGATGTGTTATGAAAATTTTCGGCAAATCTCACTTACAGGCACGTAACTAAGTCGTTCCGAACGAAGGAAACTTGCGTACATAGCGATCTTAGCTCTGTGTGCCGAGAAGCGTTGTTCCTCAATTTCCTTGATGTGTTATGAAAATTTTCGGCAAATCTCGCTTACAGGCACGTAACTAAGTCGTTCCGAACGAAGGAAACTTGCGTACATAGCGATCTTAGCTCTGTGTGCCGAGAAGCGTTGTTCCTCAATTTCCTTGATGTGTTATGAAAATTTTCGGCAAATCTCGCTTACAGGCACGTAACTAAGTCGTTCCGAACGAAGGAAACTTGCGTACATAGCGATCTTAGCTCTGTGTGCCGAGAAGCGTTGTTCCTCAATTTCCTTGATGTGTTATGAAAATTTTCGGCAAATCTCGCTTACAGGCACGTAACTAAGTCGTTCCGAACGAAGGAAACTTGCGTACATAGCGATCTTAGCTCTGTGTGCCGAGAAGCGTTGTTCCTCAATTTCCTTGATGTGTTATGAAAATTTTCGGCAAATCTCACTTACAGGCACGTAACTAAGTCGTTCCGAACGAAGGAAACTTGCGTACATAGCGATCTTAGCTCTGTGTGCCGAGAAGCGTTGTTCCTCAATTTCCTTGATGTGTTATGAAAATTTTCGGCAAATCTCGCTTACAGGCACGTAACTAAGTCGTTCCGAACGAAGGAAACTTGCGTACATAGCGATCTTAGCTCTGTGTGCCGAGAAGCGTTGTTCCTCAATTTCCTTGATGTGTTATGAAAATTTTCGGCAAATCTCGCTTACAGGCACGTAACTAAGTCGTTCCGAACGAAGGAAACTTGCGTACATAGCGATCTTAGCTCTGTGTGCCGAGAAGCGTTGTTCCTCAATTTCCTTGATGTGTTATGAAAATTTTCGGCAAATCTCGCTTACAGGCACGTAACTAAGTCGTTCCGAACGAAGGAAACTTGCGTACATAGCGATCTTAGCTCTGTGTGCCGAGAAGCGTTGTTCCTCAATTTCCTTGATGTGTTATGAAAATTTTCGGCAAATCTCGCTTACAGGCACGTAACTAAGTCGTTCCGAACGAAGGAAACTTGCGTACATAGCGATCTTAGCTCTGTGTGCCGAGAAGCGTTGTTCCTCAATTTCCTTGATGTGTTATGAAAATTTTCGGCAAATCTCACTTACAGGCACGTAACTAAGTCGTTCCGAACGAAGGAAACTTGCGTACATAGCGATCTTAGCTCTGTGTGCCGAGAAGCGTTGTTCCTCAATTTCCTTGATGTGTTATGAAAATTTTCGGCAAATCTCACTTACAGGCACGTAACTAAGTCGTTCCGAACGAAGGAAACTTGCGTACATAGCGATCTTAGCTCTGTGTGCCGAGAAGCGTTGTTCCTCAATTTCCTTGATGTGTTATGAAAATTTTCGGCAAATCTCGCTTACAGGCACGTAACTAAGTCGTTCCGAACGAAGGAAACTTGCGTACATAGCGATCTTAGCTCTGTGTGCCGAGAAGCGTTGTTCCTCAATTTCCTTGATGTGTTATGAAAATTTTCGGCAAATCTCACTTACAGGCACGTAACTAAGTCGTTCCGAACGAAGGAAACTTGCGTACATAGCGATCTTAGCTCTGTGTGCCGAGAAGCGTTGTTCCTCAATTTCCTTGATGTGTTATGAAAATTTTCGGCAAATCTCGCTTACAGGCACGTAACTAAGTCGTTCCGAACGAAGGAAACTTGCGTACATAGCGATCTTAGCTCTGTGTGCCGAGAAGCGTTGTTCCTCAATTTCCTTGATGTGTTATGAAAATTTTCGGCAAATCTCGCTTACAGGCACGTAACTAAGTCGTTCCGAACGAAGGAAACTTGCGTACATAGCGATCTTAGCTCTGTGTGCCGAGAAGCGTTGTTCCTCAATTTCCTTGATGTGTTATGAAAATTTTCGGCAAATCTCGCTTACAGGCACGTAACTAAGTCGTTCCGAACGAAGGAAACTTGCGTACATAGCGATCTTAGCTCTGTGTGCCGAGAAGCGTTGTTCCTCAATTTCCTTGATGTGTTATGAAAATTTTCGGCAAATCTCGCTTACAGGCACGTAACTAAGTCGTTCCGAACGAAGGAAACTTGCGTACATAGCGATCTTAGCTCTGTGTGCCGAGAAGCGTTGTTCCTCAATTTCCTTGATGTGTTATGAAAATTTTCGGCAAATCTCACTTACAGGCACGTAACTAAGTCGTTCCGAACGAAGGAAACTTGCGTACATAGCGATCTTAGCTCTGTGTGCCGAGAAGCGTTGTTCCTCAATTTCCTTGATGTGTTATGAAAATTTTCGGCAAATCTCGCTTACAGGCACGTAACTAAGTCGTTCCGAACGAAGGAAACTTGCGTACATAGCGATCTTAGCTCTGTGTGCCGAGAAGCGTTGTTCCTCAATTTCCTTGATGTGTTATGAAAATTTTCGGCAAATCTCGCTTACAGGCACGTAACTAAGTCGTTCCGAACGAAGGAAACTTGCGTACATAGCGATCTTAGCTCTGTGTGCCGAGAAGCGTTGTTCCTCAATTTCCTTGATGTGTTATGAAAATTTTCGGCAAATCTCGCTTACAGGCACGTAACTAAGTCGTTCCGAACGAAGGAAACTTGCGTACATAGCGATCTTAGCTCTGTGTGCCGAGAAGCGTTGTTCCTCAATTTCCTTGATGTGTTATGAAAATTTTCGGCAAATCTCGCTTACAGGCACGTAACTAAGTCGTTCCGAACGAAGGAAACTTGCGTACATAGCGATCTTAGCTCTGTGTGCCGAGAAGCGTTGTTCCTCAATTTCCTTGATGTGTTATGAAAATTTTCGGCAAATCTCACTTACAGGCACGTAACTAAGTCGTTCCGAACGAAGGAAACTTGCGTACATAGCGATCTTAGCTCTGTGTGCCGAGAAGCGTTGTTCCTCAATTTCCTTGATGTGTTATGAAAATTTTCGGCAAATCTCGCTTACAGGCACGTAACTAAGTCGTTCCGAACGAAGGAAACTTGCGTACATAGCGATCTTAGCTCTGTGTGCCGAGAAGCGTTGTTCCTCAATTTCCTTGATGTGTTATGAAAATTTTCGGCAAATCTCACTTACAGGCACGTAACTAAGTCGTTCCGAACGAAGGAAACTTGCGTACATAGCGATCTTAGCTCTGTGTGCCGAGAAGCGTTGTTCCTCAATTTCCTTGATGTGTTATGAAAATTTTCGGCAAATCTCGCTTACAGGCACGTAACTAAGTCGTTCCGAACGAAGGAAACTTGCGTACATAGCGATCTTAGCTCTGTGTGCCGAGAAGCGTTGTTCCTCAATTTCCTTGATGTGTTATGAAAATTTTCGGCAAATCTCGCTTACAGGCACGTAACTAAGTCGTTCCGAACGAAGGAAACTTGCGTACATAGCGATCTTAGCTCTGTGTGCCGAGAAGCGTTGTTCCTCAATTTCCTTGATGTGTTATGAAAATTTTCGGCAAATCTCGCTTACAGGCACGTAACTAAGTCGTTCCGAACGAAGGAAACTTGCGTACATAGCGATCTTAGCTCTGTGTGCCGAGAAGCGTTGTTCCTCAATTTCCTTGATGTGTTATGAAAATTTTCGGCAAATCTCGCTTACAGGCACGTAACTAAGTCGTTCCGAACGAAGGAAACTTGCGTACATAGCGATCTTAGCTCTGTGTGCCGAGAAGCGTTGTTCCTCAATTTCCTTGATGTGTTATGAAAATTTTCGGCAAATCTCGCTTACAGGCACGTAACTAAGTCGTTCCGAACGAAGGAAACTTGCGTACATAGCGATCTTAGCTCTGTGTGCCGAGAAGCGTTGTTCCTCAATTTCCTTGATGTGTTATGAAAATTTTCGGCAAATCTCACTTACAGGCACGTAACTAAGTCGTTCCGAACGAAGGAAACTTGCGTACATAGCGATCTTAGCTCTGTGTGCCGAGAAGCGTTGTTCCTCAATTTCCTTGATGTGTTATGAAAATTTTCGGCAAATCTCGCTTACAGGCACGTAACTAAGTCGTTCCGAACGAAGGAAACTTGCGTACATAGCGATCTTAGCTCTGTGTGCCGAGAAGCGTTGTTCCTCAATTTCCTTGATGTGTTATGAAAATTTTCGGCAAATCTCGCTTACAGGCACGTAACTAAGTCGTTCCGAACGAAGGAAACTTGCGTACATAGCGATCTTAGCTCTGTGTGCCGAGAAGCGTTGTTCCTCAATTTCCTTGATGTGTTATGAAAATTTTCGGCAAATCTCGCTTACAGGCACGTAACTAAGTCGTTCCGAACGAAGGAAACTTGCGTACATAGCGATCTTAGCTCTGTGTGCCGAGAAGCGTTGTTCCTCAATTTCCTTGATGTGTTATGAAAATTTTCGGCAAATCTCACTTACAGGCACGTAACTAAGTCGTTCCGAACGAAGGAAACTTGCGTACATAGCGATCTTAGCTCTGTGTGCCGAGAAGCGTTGTTCCTCAATTTCCTTGATGTGTTATGAAAATTTTCGGCAAATCTCGCTTACAGGCACGTAACTAAGTCGTTCCGAACGAAGGAAACTTGCGTACATAGCGATCTTAGCTCTGTGTGCCGAGAAGCGTTGTTCCTCAATTTCCTTGATGTGTTATGAAAATTTTCGGCAAATCTCACTTACAGGCACGTAACTAAGTCGTTCCGAACGAAGGAAACTTGCGTACATAGCGATCTTAGCTCTGTGTGCCGAGAAGCGTTGTTCCTCAATTTCCTTGATGTGTTATGAAAATTTTCGGCAAATCTCGCTTACAGGCACGTAACTAAGTCGTTCCGAACGAAGGAAACTTGCGTACATAGCGATCTTAGCTCTGTGTGCCGAGAAGCGTTGTTCCTCAATTTCCTTGATGTGTTATGAAAATTTTCGGCAAATCTCACTTACAGGCACGTAACTAAGTCGTTCCGAACGAAGGAAACTTGCGTACATAGCGATCTTAGCTCTGTGTGCCGAGAAGCGTTGTTCCTCAATTTCCTTGATGTGTTATGAAAATTTTCGGCAAATCTCGCTTACAGGCACGTAACTAAGTCGTTCCGAACGAAGGAAACTTGCGTACATAGCGATCTTAGCTCTGTGTGCCGAGAAGCGTTGTTCCTCAATTTCCTTGATGTGTTATGAAAATTTTCGGCAAATCTCACTTACAGGCACGTAACTAAGTCGTTCCGAACGAAGGAAACTTGCGTACATAGCGATCTTAGCTCTGTGTGCCGAGAAGCGTTGTTCCTCAATTTCCTTGATGTGTTATGAAAATTTTCGGCAAATCTCGCTTACAGGCACGTAACTAAGTCGTTCCGAACGAAGGAAACTTGCGTACATAGCGATCTTAGCTCTGTGTGCCGAGAAGCGTTGTTCCTCAATTTCCTTGATGTGTTATGAAAATTTTCGGCAAATCTCGCTTACAGGCACGTAACTAAGTCGTTCCGAACGAAGGAAACTTGCGTACATAGCGATCTTAGCTCTGTGTGCCGAGAAGCGTTGTTCCTCAATTTCCTTGATGTGTTATGAAAATTTTCGGCAAATCTCGCTTACAGGCACGTAACTAAGTCGTTCCGAACGAAGGAAACTTGCGTACATAGCGATCTTAGCTCTGTGTGCCGAGAAGCGTTGTTCCTCAATTTCCTTGATGTGTTATGAAAATTTTCGGCAAATCTCGCTTACAGGCACGTAACTAAGTCGTTCCGAACGAAGGAAACTTGCGTACATAGCGATCTTAGCTCTGTGTGCCGAGAAGCGTTGTTCCTCAATTTCCTTGATGTGTTATGAAAATTTTCGGCAAATCTCACTTACAGGCACGTAACTAAGTCGTTCCGAACGAAGGAAACTTGCGTACATAGCGATCTTAGCTCTGTGTGCCGAGAAGCGTTGTTCCTCAATTTCCTTGATGTGTTATGAAAATTTTCGGCAAATCTCGCTTACAGGCACGTAACTAAGTCGTTCCGAACGAAGGAAACTTGCGTACATAGCGATCTTAGCTCTGTGTGCCGAGAAGCGTTGTTCCTCAATTTCCTTGATGTGTTATGAAAATTTTCGGCAAATCTCACTTACAGGCACGTAACTAAGTCGTTCCGAACGAAGGAAACTTGCGTACATAGCGATCTTAGCTCTGTGTGCCGAGAAGCGTTGTTCCTCAATTTCCTTGATGTGTTATGAAAATTTTCGGCAAATCTCGCTTACAGGCACGTAACTAAGTCGTTCCGAACGAAGGAAACTTGCGTACATAGCGATCTTAGCTCTGTGTGCCGAGAAGCGTTGTTCCTCAATTTCCTTGATGTGTTATGAAAATTTTCGGCAAATCTCGCTTACAGGCACGTAACTAAGTCGTTCCGAACGAAGGAAACTTGCGTACATAGCGATCTTAGCTCTGTGTGCCGAGAAGCGTTGTTCCTCAATTTCCTTGATGTGTTATGAAAATTTTCGGCAAATCTCGCTTACAGGCACGTAACTAAGTCGTTCCGAACGAAGGAAACTTGCGTACATAGCGATCTTAGCTCTGTGTGCCGAGAAGCGTTGTTCCTCAATTTCCTTGATGTGTTATGAAAATTTTCGGCAAATCTCACTTACAGGCACGTAACTAAGTCGTTCCGAACGAAGGAAACTTGCGTACATAGCGATCTTAGCTCTGTGTGCCGAGAAGCGTTGTTCCTCAATTTCCTTGATGTGTTATGAAAATTTTCGGCAAATCTCGCTTACAGGCACGTAACTAAGTCGTTCCGAACGAAGGAAACTTGCGTACATAGCGATCTTAGCTCTGTGTGCCGAGAAGCGTTGTTCCTCAATTTCCTTGATGTGTTATGAAAATTTTCGGCAAATCTCGCTTACAGGCACGTAACTAAGTCGTTCCGAACGAAGGAAACTTGCGTACATAGCGATCTTAGCTCTGTGTGCCGAGAAGCGTTGTTCCTCAATTTCCTTGATGTGTTATGAAAATTTTCGGCAAATCTCACTTACAGGCACGTAACTAAGTCGTTCCGAACGAAGGAAACTTGCGTACATAGCGATCTTAGCTCTGTGTGCCGAGAAGCGTTGTTCCTCAATTTCCTTGATGTGTTATGAAAATTTTCGGCAAATCTCGCTTACAGGCACGTAACTAAGTCGTTCCGAACGAAGGAAACTTGCGTACATAGCGATCTTAGCTCTGTGTGCCGAGAAGCGTTGTTCCTCAATTTCCTTGATGTGTTATGAAAATTTTCGGCAAATCTCGCTTACAGGCACGTAACTAAGTCGTTCCGAACGAAGGAAACTTGCGTACATAGCGATCTTAGCTCTGTGTGCCGAGAAGCGTTGTTCCTCAATTTCCTTGATGTGTTATGAAAATTTTCGGCAAATCTCGCTTACAGGCACGTAACTAAGTCGTTCCGAACGAAGGAAACTTGCGTACATAGCGATCTTAGCTCTGTGTGCCGAGAAGCGTTGTTCCTCAATTTCCTTGATGTGTTATGAAAATTTTCGGCAAATCTCACTTACAGGCACGTAACTAAGTCGTTCCGAACGAAGGAAACTTGCGTACATAGCGATCTTAGCTCTGTGTGCCGAGAAGCGTTGTTCCTCAATTTCCTTGATGTGTTATGAAAATTTTCGGCAAATCTCGCTTACAGGCACGTAACTAAGTCGTTCCGAACGAAGGAAACTTGCGTACATAGCGATCTTAGCTCTGTGTGCCGAGAAGCGTTGTTCCTCAATTTCCTTGATGTGTTATGAAAATTTTCGGCAAATCTCGCTTACAGGCACGTAACTAAGTCGTTCCGAACGAAGGAAACTTGCGTACATAGCGATCTTAGCTCTGTGTGCCGAGAAGCGTTGTTCCTCAATTTCCTTGATGTGTTATGAAAATTTTCGGCAAATCTCACTTACAGGCACGTAACTAAGTCGTTCCGAACGAAGGAAACTTGCGTACATAGCGATCTTAGCTCTGTGTGCCGAGAAGCGTTGTTCCTCAATTTCCTTGATGTGTTATGAAAATTTTCGGCAAATCTCGCTTACAGGCACGTAACTAAGTCGTTCCGAACGAAGGAAACTTGCGTACATAGCGATCTTAGCTCTGTGTGCCGAGAAGCGTTGTTCCTCAATTTCCTTGATGTGTTATGAAAATTTTCGGCAAATCTCGCTTACAGGCACGTAACTAAGTCGTTCCGAACGAAGGAAACTTGCGTACATAGCGATCTTAGCTCTGTGTGCCGAGAAGCGTTGTTCCTCAATTTCCTTGATGTGTTATGAAAATTTTCGGCAAATCTCGCTTACAGGCACGTAACTAAGTCGTTCCGAACGAAGGAAACTTGCGTACATAGCGATCTTAGCTCTGTGTGCCGAGAAGCGTTGTTCCTCAATTTCCTTGATGTGTTATGAAAATTTTCGGCAAATCTCGCTTACAGGCACGTAACTAAGTCGTTCCGAACGAAGGAAACTTGCGTACATAGCGATCTTAGCTCTGTGTGCCGAGAAGCGTTGTTCCTCAATTTCCTTGATGTGTTATGAAAATTTTCGGCAAATCTCGCTTACAGGCACGTAACTAAGTCGTTCCGAACGAAGGAAACTTGCGTACATAGCGATCTTAGCTCTGTGTGCCGAGAAGCGTTGTTCCTCAATTTCCTTGATGTGTTATGAAAATTTTCGGCAAATCTCGCTTACAGGCACGTAACTAAGTCGTTCCGAACGAAGGAAACTTGCGTACATAGCGATCTTAGCTCTGTGTGCCGAGAAGCGTTGTTCCTCAATTTCCTTGATGTGTTATGAAAATTTTCGGCAAATCTCACTTACAGGCACGTAACTAAGTCGTTCCGAACGAAGGAAACTTGCGTACATAGCGATCTTAGCTCTGTGTGCCGAGAAGCGTTGTTCCTCAATTTCCTTGATGTGTTATGAAAATTTTCGGCAAATCTCGCTTACAGGCACGTAACTAAGTCGTTCCGAACGAAGGAAACTTGCGTACATAGCGATCTTAGCTCTGTGTGCCGAGAAGCGTTGTTCCTCAATTTCCTTGATGTGTTATGAAAATTTTCGGCAAATCTCACTTACAGGCACGTAACTAAGTCGTTCCGAACGAAGGAAACTTGCGTACATAGCGATCTTAGCTCTGTGTGCCGAGAAGCGTTGTTCCTCAATTTCCTTGATGTGTTATGAAAATTTTCGGCAAATCTCGCTTACAGGCACGTAACTAAGTCGTTCCGAACGAAGGAAACTTGCGTACATAGCGATCTTAGCTCTGTGTGCCGAGAAGCGTTGTTCCTCAATTTCCTTGATGTGTTATGAAAATTTTCGGCAAATCTCGCTTACAGGCACGTAACTAAGTCGTTCCGAACGAAGGAAACTTGCGTACATAGCGATCTTAGCTCTGTGTGCCGAGAAGCGTTGTTCCTCAATTTCCTTGATGTGTTATGAAAATTTTCGGCAAATCTCACTTACAGGCACGTAACTAAGTCGTTCCGAACGAAGGAAACTTGCGTACATAGCGATCTTAGCTCTGTGTGCCGAGAAGCGTTGTTCCTCAATTTCCTTGATGTGTTATGAAAATTTTCGGCAAATCTCACTTACAGGCACGTAACTAAGTCGTTCCGAACGAAGGAAACTTGCGTACATAGCGATCTTAGCTCTGTGTGCCGAGAAGCGTTGTTCCTCAATTTCCTTGATGTGTTATGAAAATTTTCGGCAAATCTCGCTTACAGGCACGTAACTAAGTCGTTCCGAACGAAGGAAACTTGCGTACATAGCGATCTTAGCTCTGTGTGCCGAGAAGCGTTGTTCCTCAATTTCCTTGATGTGTTATGAAAATTTTCGGCAAATCTCGCTTACAGGCACGTAACTAAGTCGTTCCGAACGAAGGAAACTTGCGTACATAGCGATCTTAGCTCTGTGTGCCGAGAAGCGTTGTTCCTCAATTTCCTTGATGTGTTATGAAAATTTTCGGCAAATCTCACTTACAGGCACGTAACTAAGTCGTTCCGAACGAAGGAAACTTGCGTACATAGCGATCTTAGCTCTGTGTGCCGAGAAGCGTTGTTCCTCAATTTCCTTGATGTGTTATGAAAATTTTCGGCAAATCTCACTTACAGGCACGTAACTAAGTCGTTCCGAACGAAGGAAACTTGCGTACATAGCGATCTTAGCTCTGTGTGCCGAGAAGCGTTGTTCCTCAATTTCCTTGATGTGTTATGAAAATTTTCGGCAAATCTCGCTTACAGGCACGTAACTAAGTCGTTCCGAACGAAGGAAACTTGCGTACATAGCGATCTTAGCTCTGTGTGCCGAGAAGCGTTGTTCCTCAATTTCCTTGATGTGTTATGAAAATTTTCGGCAAATCTCGCTTACAGGCACGTAACTAAGTCGTTCCGAACGAAGGAAACTTGCGTACATAGCGATCTTAGCTCTGTGTGCCGAGAAGCGTTGTTCCTCAATTTCCTTGATGTGTTATGAAAATTTTCGGCAAATCTCACTTACAGGCACGTAACTAAGTCGTTCCGAACGAAGGAAACTTGCGTACATAGCGATCTTAGCTCTGTGTGCCGAGAAGCGTTGTTCCTCAATTTCCTTGATGTGTTATGAAAATTTTCGGCAAATCTCGCTTACAGGCACGTAACTAAGTCGTTCCGAACGAAGGAAACTTGCGTACATAGCGATCTTAGCTCTGTGTGCCGAGAAGCGTTGTTCCTCAATTTCCTTGATGTGTTATGAAAATTTTCGGCAAATCTCGCTTACAGGCACGTAACTAAGTCGTTCCGAACGAAGGAAACTTGCGTACATAGCGATCTTAGCTCTGTGTGCCGAGAAGCGTTGTTCCTCAATTTCCTTGATGTGTTATGAAAATTTTCGGCAAATCTCGCTTACAGGCACGTAACTAAGTCGTTCCGAACGAAGGAAACTTGCGTACATAGCGATCTTAGCTCTGTGTGCCGAGAAGCGTTGTTCCTCAATTTCCTTGATGTGTTATGAAAATTTTCGGCAAATCTCGCTTACAGGCACGTAACTAAGTCGTTCCGAACGAAGGAAACTTGCGTACATAGCGATCTTAGCTCTGTGTGCCGAGAAGCGTTGTTCCTCAATTTCCTTGATGTGTTATGAAAATTTTCGGCAAATCTCGCTTACAGGCACGTAACTAAGTCGTTCCGAACGAAGGAAACTTGCGTACATAGCGATCTTAGCTCTGTGTGCCGAGAAGCGTTGTTCCTCAATTTCCTTGATGTGTTATGAAAATTTTCGGCAAATCTCACTTACAGGCACGTAACTAAGTCGTTCCGAACGAAGGAAACTTGCGTACATAGCGATCTTAGCTCTGTGTGCCGAGAAGCGTTGTTCCTCAATTTCCTTGATGTGTTATGAAAATTTTCGGCAAATCTCGCTTACAGGCACGTAACTAAGTCGTTCCGAACGAAGGAAACTTGCGTACATAGCGATCTTAGCTCTGTGTGCCGAGAAGCGTTGTTCCTCAATTTCCTTGATGTGTTATGAAAATTTTCGGCAAATCTCGCTTACAGGCACGTAACTAAGTCGTTCCGAACGAAGGAAACTTGCGTACATAGCGATCTTAGCTCTGTGTGCCGAGAAGCGTTGTTCCTCAATTTCCTTGATGTGTTATGAAAATTTTCGGCAAATCTCACTTACAGGCACGTAACTAAGTCGTTCCGAACGAAGGAAACTTGCGTACATAGCGATCTTAGCTCTGTGTGCCGAGAAGCGTTGTTCCTCAATTTCCTTGATGTGTTATGAAAATTTTCGGCAAATCTCGCTTACAGGCACGTAACTAAGTCGTTCCGAACGAAGGAAACTTGCGTACATAGCGATCTTAGCTCTGTGTGCCGAGAAGCGTTGTTCCTCAATTTCCTTGATGTGTTATGAAAATTTTCGGCAAATCTCACTTACAGGCACGTAACTAAGTCGTTCCGAACGAAGGAAACTTGCGTACATAGCGATCTTAGCTCTGTGTGCCGAGAAGCGTTGTTCCTCAATTTCCTTGATGTGTTATGAAAATTTTCGGCAAATCTCGCTTACAGGCACGTAACTAAGTCGTTCCGAACGAAGGAAACTTGCGTACATAGCGATCTTAGCTCTGTGTGCCGAGAAGCGTTGTTCCTCAATTTCCTTGATGTGTTATGAAAATTTTCGGCAAATCTCACTTACAGGCACGTAACTAAGTCGTTCCGAACGAAGGAAACTTGCGTACATAGCGATCTTAGCTCTGTGTGCCGAGAAGCGTTGTTCCTCAATTTCCTTGATGTGTTATGAAAATTTTCGGTATATCTCGCTTACAGGCACGTAACTAAGTCGTTCCGAACGAAGGAAACTTGCGTACATAGCGATCTTAGCTCTGTGTGCCGAGAAGCGTTGTTCCTCAATTTCCTTGATGTGTTATGAAAATTTTCGGCAAATCTCGCTTACAGGCACGTAACTAAGTCGTTCCGAACGAAGGAAACTTGCGTACATAGCGATCTTAGCTCTGTGTGCCGAGAAGCGTTGTTCCTCAATTTCCTTGATGTGTTATGAAAATTTTCGGCAAATCTCACTTACAGGCACGTAACTAAGTCGTTCCGAACGAAGGAAACTTGCGTACATAGCGATCTTAGCTCTGTGTGCCGAGAAGCGTTGTTCCTCAATTTCCTTGATGTGTTATGAAAATTTTCGGTATATCC
>JAXRKO010001492.1:0-16175 GCA_037039905.1 Formica aserva
GGACTCGGGTATTTTCGGTAACGGTCGGGCGGTTACCCGAGCGCGTCGTCGGCTCTCGATGTTTTCGCGTGTCTAACGGCGGTTATATGTTTACGCGTTTCTGATATTATTTAAAAATGGGCGCTCAGCGCCCTCCGCATTTGCCCGACCGGTGTTCGTCGGGCGGCGGACTTCCGGCGGATCGGCGGCAGGGTACGGTACAGTAACGATGGGGGGAACGCATCGTTACATCACCCCCCCTCGTAGAATATGCCTGAATTTGAGGCATTTGATTCAGTTACGCGTTGTTCGGCGTACTTCGCTCGCATTTAGTTGAGCCGGCGGCGGTATCTCAATTCTCCCGTTTTGGAGAAACGCATCACCCAATGTCCTTGGGGTGATCGGACCTTATATTTTCGCGCGACATGGACCGCGAAGTGGGGTACATCGAATACAATGCCGGGTTCCACTTGCACTCGGATCGGCGGTGGCGGTAACGGGCCTGTCGGCATCAGAAGTCGTGGCGGTTGTGCTTCGCCGGTCTCTCCCTCGGTTTCCCGCGGTGTCTGGCGGGCTGGTTTGCTCGCTGGTCGGCGCGAGCGTGCAGGCGGCGGTGGTGGTGCCTGCATCAGCTGCTCCATTTTCAGCTGATTGACGCGGTCGGAGCGCTGGATTAGCGTCCCGATTTTCGGCGGTCGGCTCGGTGGTCGGGCGGCTGGGCCGGTCGGTGGACGGTCGGTCGTCGGCGGCTTTTCATTGCCGGTTCGGCTGGTGTTCGGCGTCGGTGGTCGATATTGGAACCCTGGGTCGTCCAGGAGCTCGTCGATGGCAGCTAGGATGCTTTCGTGATCGCACATCTTTGCTATCTTTGCCGTTAGAGCTGGAGTTCGGCTGTTTATTCTTCCCCGTCGGTAGTGGGGGTATCATCCTCGTCCTCGAGGTTGTTATTGTCGCCGTTTTGTTTGGTCTTTGCGACTTTGAGATCCTGAATGTGTACATGTTTGTACCATTTTCCCCGCTTGCTCCTCAGGTCTACTATTACCGGCGAGATAATTCGGCGAACTTCGAGCGGCCCGATATATTTCGGCGCGAGTTTCGCGTTGAAATTGTCGGCTTTCTTTGACAGCGGGTGGTCTTTCTTCCACACCCATTCGCCGATGTGCGGTCTCCACTCTCGTCGCCGGAGATTGTAGTATTGCTCTTGCCGCTGGAAAGCTCTCGCAAGTTGGATTCGATCGATTTTATATGCGTCGTCCAGCCGTTCTCGCGTCGTGTCCGGGGCCGTTTTCTCGGTTGTTGGTGCGGTGCGGTGCGGCGGTACAAGCTCTCGCCCGTGGTTTACGTATGCCGGTGTATATCCGGTAGCGTCATGTACGGCCGTATTGAATGCAAACTGTAATGCGGGCAGGTGTTCGTCCCAGTCTCGATGGTCTTTGTCGACGAATTCGCCGATCATCGTCTTGATCGTCCTGTTGGTTCTTTCCACCGGGTTGCAGTGCGGTGCATAGGCGGGTGCGGTCTTATGCTGGATATTGAACGCGCGCAGTCGGTCGTTAAATTCCTTGGAGGTAAACTGCGTGCCGTTATCCGACAGGATTGATTCCGGTCGGCCGTGTCGGAGGATGACTCTCTTGGTGATGGCCTTCGTGATGGTTTTTGCGGTGGCTTGGCGGAGCGGTGTTAATTCCACCCATTTTGAAAACCGATCTTGCATCACGTAGAGCCACGTGTGGCCCTGTCGTGAACGCGGTAAGGGCCCTACGAGATCGGTAGTGACTTGCTCCCATGGGCGCTGAACGTCGGTCGCGTGGAGCTTTCCGGCCGGTTGTTGTTGGGCCACCTTGTGCTTCTGGCAGGTTTCGCACGTGCGCACATATCCGGCGATCGCCCGGAACATCCCCGGCCAGTAATAATGCTCGGCGATGCGAGCGATTGTTTTCGCGATCCCCAGGTGTCCGGCGGTTGGTGCGTCGTGATAATTTCGCAGCACCGTGTGGCGTTGATCCTCCGGCACACACTCCTTCCATTGTTCCTCTGCGGCGTGCTCCTTGAAGTTCAGGCTGTGTAGGATATGGCGGAACAGTTTCCCTTTGCTGATTCGATAGTCCGGTCGGCTGGCTGGTTCGCGCTCTACCTCCGCGAGGATTCGTTGGTACCAGCGGCACCGGCGTGCGGTCGCGGCGCAAAGCTCAGGTTGTCGCGATAGGGGGTCCGCCACTCGGTTGAGCGTGCCCTTGCGGTACTTTACCTCGAGGTCATATTGCTGGAGCTCAAACAGCCACCGGGCGAGTCGCCCGGTGGGAGCCTCCAGACGCTGTAGCCATTTTAACGACTGGTGGTCGGTTAGTACGGTGAAGGAGTACCCCTCGAGGTAGCCCTTCATTCGCCGAATGCCCCCTACAACCGCGAGGCATTCTAGCTCGGTGGCGCTATAATTACGCTCGGCGCTGTTTAATGTCCGGCTCGCATATGCTATTACGCGCTCCCCTTCCTCGAAGTACTGCGTCAAAACGGCTCCGAGGCCGTTAGTGCTGGCGTCCGTCTGCAGCACAAAGCGGCGCGTGAAATCCGGGCAGGCGAGAACGGGGGCCGAAATAAGTGTCTGTTTTAACTCGCGAAACGCTTTCTCCTCGTCGGAGCCCCATTTTCACCGAGCGCGTTTCTTCGTTAGTTGTGTAAGCGGCGCGGCAATGGTCGAAAAATTCGCGATGAAACGCCGGTACCAGGACGCCATCCCCAGGAATTGTCGGACTTGTTTCACGTTTTTCGGCTCGGGCCAGTTGGCGACGGCGCTGACCTTGTCGGGGTCCGTCCGTATCCCTTCGCGATCAACCACGTGTCCTAGGTATTTTAGTCGGTCGACGCAGAATTTGCACTTCTCCGGGTTGAGGCGCAAACTCGCCCCCCGAAGTCGGCGGAAGACTTCGGTTAGTAAATTTAGATGTTCCTCGAACGTTTTGCTGATTACGATGATATCGTCTAAGTAGACAAATACGTTCGGTTCGAGGGCGGGGCCGATAACGGTGTCCAACAGTCGTTGGAAGGTGGCCGGTGCGGAATGCAGTCCGAACGGCATGACTGTAAATTGGTATAATCCTCTTCCGGGTATCGTAAAGGCGGTCACCGGACGGCTGGCTGGTTTAAGCGGTACTTGCCAGTAACCATTCTTTAGATCGAGCGTTGATAGATATCGTGCGCCCCGTAGTTTCTCTAGTGTCGCGGTCACTTGCGGCAATGGATATGCATCCTTCTCGGTGGCGTCATTTACCTTGCGGAAATCTATACAAAAGCGGTATTTTCCGTCTTTCTTTTTGACTAGCACTACGGGCGAGCTCCAGGCGCTCTTGGACGGTTCGATCACGCCGGCGGCCTCCATTTCGGCCACCTCCCGGTCTATGACTGTCTGCATCGCCGGGTTTCGGGGCCGGTATCGTTGTTTTATCGGCGTTGGGTCTCGCAGCCGTATCTCGTGGTGCATACGGTCGGTCGGTCCCTGGATGTTTGCGAATTTGGATAGTTCTCGGTCGAGCAAACTTCTTAGTTTGCTCGCTTCGTTCCCAGTCTGTGGTGCTAGACCCCCCGTGGTTCCGTACACTGGCGGGGTACGCGAGCCTAGGTAGTACGGTGGTGGTACCAGACGGATGCCGGTGCGTGACCAGAGGTCCACCCCGATCAGTACCGGACTCTCAAGCGTCGGCAGGATCGTAAATTCGTGCTGGTATTTTCTCGCCCCGACGCGAATCGGCAGGATGATCGTGCCGGCTGTGCTCACGGTGTCGCCGTTGGCCAGTTGTATCTCTCCTTGTTGCGACGCCCGTGTATGCCCCCCCTGTTGCGCGCGGGTGGCCGTTGTCGCGTTTATAAACGAAATATCGGACCCCGAGTCGAGCAGCGCGTCGTACTGGTGCCGATCGATGCGTACGCGTAAGTGCGGCCGTGGATTGTAGCTTAGTTCGGGCTCGGGGTGTTGGCCGTCGCGGCCCCGGCCCGCCAGGCGTTTCCCGTCGGCGGGTGGCACTGGCGTGTTAGCACCCCGTCTTTGCCGCATTGAGAACAAAATTTCCGCGGTGGGCGTTTGCAGTCGGCTCGCGTGTGACCCCGCTGCTTGCACCGCCAACAACATTCTTCCCTGTTGTAGGCTGCGGCGACGGTCGGTTTCCCGGTTCCCGAACGGCCGGGCGATTGTTCGGCCGCGCACTGTTCATCAATTTCTTCGTGTTCGGTTGCGCGTGCTTGTAAGTCGTCTACGTTCCCGTAGTCGTCATACGCCATGAATCGCTTGAGCTCTGGGCGCATGTTCTGGTATACGCGTTCGTATTCCTCCTCCAGCGTGCATCCGCCGGCCCGGCGTATCAGTGTGAGGATGTCGGCCACGTATTTCTTGAATTTTTCGCCCGGTCGTTGTCGACGGTCCGCGGCTTCGCGGCGGAGGGCGGCCTAGTATCGGCGGGGCAGAAATTGCGCGCGGAATGCTCGGTCAAAGTCCCCCCATGTTTGCCAGCGGTGGCGCGTATTTCGGCACCACCGTAATGCGTCTCCCTTGAGTAGCTCGGGGAGCCCGAGCAGCATCGCGGCCTCGGGGTACCGATGTCCGGTTTTTAGTTCCTCTAAACGCTCAAGGAAATCGAACGAATCGCGCCCGTCGAAGTGACATCCCCATTTGCGCATTTGGCACAGTACTTCGGAGCTATCGGGGGGCGCGGGGTGCGCGGCGTGGGTCGGTGGTACGGTGCGCGGCGGCGTCTGGGCCGCGGTCGTGGGCTCGTCGCCGTGCGCCCCGAATTCGTCGGGATGCGCCTCGACATATCCGGACATCCGTCGTCGGATATCGTCGAGGGTACCGGACGTGTCCACGCCCCGGCCGACGGCCACTTCGATAAGTTGCGCTTTGGGTAGGTTATATATCCACCCTTTCATTTTCGCACTTGTACGACTCTTCGTCTCGTGTAGCTAGGGTTCGTGTCTCGATACGGTCTGGTCGAAACGGTCCCTGTTCGGGCGCCAATGTAATAAACCGCTTTCGCGAGGCGGTGACGGATAACTCGGTCGGGATCCGGGGCTCGTGAAAGGGTATCGAGAGACGAACGAAAGTGATGTTAGGTAAAATATAATTTATTGCGTGTTGTGGTGGGTATGTACAACGTGTGTGTTTTATGTGTGTGAGTGTGTATAGGTGTGCGAATGTATTATTGTGCGTGCGAGACGAGTGACGAGTGAGTGAGTGCGTAAATGTATAACAGTGATTGGTTGAGCGCAGAGTATCGAATGTATCGTGGTGTGTGTATCGGTCGCCCGTACGGCGGTACGGCGGTGTGCGATTTACAAATGCTTATGATCGTTTGACTTTAGATATTTATATAAACGCGTGTACAATGCTGAACGGATCGTGGTGTGATCGTATCGGGTGCGGTGCATTCAATGCAACGCGGATGCGTTGCACGGTGCGCGAGTTCGGCGGATCGATAGAATATCGATTACGAATCGCGGACAGCGATTTCGGCAGAGGCCGTTAGCTATCGGGCGGTAATTTCGGTCGGCCCGGTGGGCGGTCCTTCGCCGCGTACTTATTGATGGCGGCTATCGATCGGTGTCGCGGTAGGGATGTGGATCATCCCCCGACGCGGGACTTAGCGCGCCGTATCAATGGCGCGTTCCGATATTGTGATGGTGGTCGGGCCGTATTAGATACGCGTCTCTAGTGCGGTTTGTTGTAAGTCAGGATGGTCTGTCCCCGTGTAATTAGGGAGTGCAACGGCCGACGAGAACACCCGTCGATGGCAGGGAACTCCCCACCACTAGATGAGCGCCGTTGCACGCAGGTGGTCGGATTGTTTCGAGGTGTCGAGTACTCTCGACGGGGACGAGTACGCCCGTTCCCGTTTGCCTCTCTTTAAAGATTTCGGACGGATCGCTCTCGGAGATGCCGCAAACTCTCGGCGGAGGCTGAGTACACCCAACCCCGTTTTTCTCTCTCTCTCTCTGAGCGGTTCAGGATCTATGCGGTTTCCAGGCGTCTTACAGACTCTGGCGGTGCGGAAGATCTGGTCTCGATGTTCAGAAACGCGCTCTATTTATACCGGTTTTCGGCGCGCGCGTCTGCGTAATTCGCCTATTGTTCTAACGGTATCTGGTTTATCGTTGAACCGGCGCGCGCGACTCGGGTATTTTCGGTAACGGTCGGGCGGTTACCCGAGCGCGTCGTTGGCTCTCGATGTTTTCGGTGTCTAACGGCGGTTATATGTTTACGCGTTTCTGATATTATTTAAAAATGGACGCTCAGCGCCTCCGCATTTGCCCGACCGGTGTTCGTCGGGCGGCGGACTTCCGGCGGATCGGCGGCCGGGTACGGTACAGTAACGATGGGGGGAACGCATCGTTACAATTTAAATAATAAGTTTTCGGAATGGTTACGAAGAGCGGGAGATAGGTATCGATATCAACTGAAAAAGTTAGAACGTCATATATAGATCTACGTCATACATGGATCTCAAAAATGGAGGCTGTTGAAGGTATGGGACAAGATATTGCAAAGTTAAAAAAAGTGTTACAAACATATTTATTACATTATTAACACATCTTGGATAAACTTATACACTCAAACTGTGATCTTGTGTGATAAATTTTAATTTCTGTTTATACAGGTTGCAAGCTGTAATGGAGACAAAAGTTTCTCTTTTTTTACAATTTTCGGCACGTTTGTGCTATTTTTTATGGAACGGAGATCCAAGTCGGCCGTCTCGCGCAGAAGTTATTCGCGGAAGCTAACGCGTCGCCTTTTACATTGCCTGACATACACCAGCGAGAGAGTTCGTCCCTTTAAGAATATTAAGTGTGCTGTACCTACCGGGAGCATATAATGCGAGAAGAGAAGATCACGACCTAAGCCAGTATATTCTGCGATGCAGAACCCTACATGACAACGGATAAAGCCGTCAGTAATGTTCGTCGTGGGCGGTGAGACTTTCTTGTGTACGTTCAGTTCTCATTCGATATGATTGCCGAAATCGAATATTAGAATACTATATTCCTTCCACATTATACCTTCTACATTGTTCGCCAACTGCTGAATCACGTACATACCTCGAAATTCTTGTATATGATGTCGAGAAAGAAATAGCGAAGCCTTCGGACAAGAACAACAGGAGGCCCATCTTTTTAAATTAATTTCTTAATAATTATTACGAAAATCGCAAAATGGTAAAGGACCTTTCTTCTCGGTTTCATGTGCTCTACCTGCAAATGGCGGGTGATCCGCGAATTATGAGACACCCTGTATAACATTTATATTATATAAAATTTACCATGTCAAAATATACACTATTAAATATTAATTTGATTTTGACTTTATCCCCGATAGTTAAAATTTTACGTATTAATATTATGGAATGGACTTACTGCCATTTCTTTACATAAATGTACTTTTCTCGTAACGTTGCTTATAAAAGTACTTAAAATAAAGAAGTAAATTCTTTACGAAATAATTCGCATTTTTTGCGAATTATATGTGTAATATGTATAATATATTTCGTAATGTAATATTTCAAATAGTAAATATTTCAAAGTATGATTTTTAGTGACCGTGTTTCGTGTGTAGATTCCATACTTTTTAGTGATTTTATTTTAAAATTGTTTTTTTAAACGAAAAAAGTTGACTCATATAAGCAAAATAGCTTTATTTACAGAAAATTTAATTATTTATTGTAATTTTTTTGCAAATTATTTTTTTTATGAATAGTATTTTTTGTAAATTATATTTGTATTATTTATATCTATTGATTTTTATCATTATTTTATTTATAAAAGCATCGTAAAAAGCAAAGCTACTGAAAAATTAATAATTTATGTGTTTTCGTTTAAAAAAACAAATTTAAAATAAAATCGCTAAAAAGTATGGAATTTACACACAAAACACGGTCACTGAAAATCATACTTTGAGATATTTACTATTTGAAATATTAAATTACACATTTTATGTAAAGAAATATCATAAGAAATCGATTTGTCTAAAAAAATAGATATGTGTGATTTAATTTATAAAATTGTTCTTAGAGTAATTTATGGTAAACGTTAATTAATATCAATATTCCCCATGTCCCTTTAGAATAACTTTTGTTAAAAACGACGAAATATGAAAATATTTAGATTAATTTTCATTTTTAGCATTTTGCATTTGTAATGCAAATTTTAATATTGCTTTGCTTCTCGTATTTCTACATATATATAATACTTAACAAAACTGTATTTTTCATTTCTTGTAGACTACATCTCAACGATTTCTTACGTTTCTTCAGCGACAGATGTGGAAATATTCTGAAGGATAAATTACTTTCTAAAGGTTTCTATTATCTATTATCTATTATCAATAATGAATAAAATTTGGTATTTGAGGCTTTCGCGGGGTAGAGAAATACTTATTTTGATTTTCGGTATAGCGCTGCGTCCTTCGTGAGTTTGTTTCCGTTTCGTGAGCATTTCAGTTCGCTTTATCAGGGAGGAGAGCAATCTGATACTCTATACTCTATAGTATCAGTTATACTGCTCATTAGTTATTAACGATAGAAGTTTTGGTCTATGTTCATATTAGCAATGTCACCTCCGGTGAACTTGACCTTGACATGATTTTGTTATTAAGGTCTTGTCTCTGAATAATATTCAAAAGCCGATATATCGACTATCAGTCACTCAACAATTTAACATGTGCTATATTGCATTTACATTGTTGAATGAGAAATATAATATATATGTAATATGTAACTGACTCATTGTCAGTGTTTACTGAGAAGGTTTTATGCGTCTCTCATTGTTTACTACAAACTTATTAATAAAAGAAATTTCATAAATGAAGCGTACATTTCCGACACTATCTATATTTAGAATACACAGTGATCATTTAGATACTTAAAAGATATATACTGTTTATTGAAAAATTAAAAAGTATATGCGCGTGAGCGGGATGGAAGGCTTTCGCTCCAATCCCGCAAAAAATCTAACTTTATCCCACTTTATCCTTATTACATTTATTGATTCGTTGAAAAAATTATACATTTAATGTACGTATATTTTAATAACAAACCAACCAACCAATATAATGTAACAAGGATAGGGTGGATTAGGATTAGGTTTTTTGTAGAAGGAGCGTTGGCGCTCCACCCTGCTCACGCACATGTATTTTTTAATTTTTTAATAAATAGTACGTATCTTTTAAGTCGTTCCGAACGAAGGAAACTTGCGTACATAAATCTTACTCTGTGTCAAAAATGTACGCTTCATTTATGAAATTTTTTTTATTAATAACTCGGTAAAACTGCATAATAACGGACCCAGTTCCAATAACCTTGACCTTGACATTTGTTGTCAAGGTCATGACCCTGAGTAATCTGAAAAGATTTTAACCGTCGCTCGTTTTTTTATTAAAAAGTTATTAACAAAAACAGTTAACTAAATAAAACGTAATTTTTCTGATACCATGTACATAAACTTTCCTTAAATATATCCATTAAATATGTCCATTAAATATATCCAATTTTCCTTAAATATATCCATTATTATGCAGTTTTACAAATAACTCTTTAATAAATAGTGAGAATGCATAAAATCTTTTGAATATTGAATTCAGGGACAAGAAGTGGTTCCGCTAATGTGAACATTCACTAAAACTTCTTTTATTAATAACTTTTTAATAAACAATGAATGACAGGAACAAGATCTTAATAACATCAAGGTTAAACCTTGATGTGTTATGAAAATTTTCGGCAAATCTCGCTTACAGGCACGTAACTAAGTCGTTCCGAACGAAGGAAACTTGCGTACATAGCGATCTTAGCTCTGTGTGCCGAGAAGCGTTGTTCCTCAATTTCCTTGATGTGTTATGAAAATTTTCGGCAAATCTCGCTTACAGGCACGTAACTAAGTCGTTCCGAACGAAGGAAACTTGCGTACATAGCGATCTTAGCTCTGTGAGCCGAGAAGCGTTGTTCCTCAATTTCCTTGATGTGTTATGAAAATTTTCGGCAAATCTCGCTTACAGGCACGTAACTAAGTCGTTCCGAACGAAGGAAACTTGCGTACATAGCGATCTTAGCTCTGTGTGCCGAGAAGCGTTGTTCCTCAATTTCCTTGATGTGTTATGAAAATTTTCGGCAAATCTCGCTTACAGGCACGTAACTAAGTCGTTCCGAACGAAGGAAACTTGCGTACATAGCGATCTTAGCTCTGTAAGCCGAGAAGCGTTGTTCCTCAATTTCCTTGATGTGTTATGAAAACTTTCGGCATATCTCACTTACAGGTACGTAACTAAGTCGTTCCGAACGAAGGAAACTTGCGTACATAGCGATCTTAGCTCTGTGTGCCGAGAAGCGTTGTTCCTCAATTTCCTTGATGTGTTATGAAAATTTTCGGCAAATCTCGCTTACAGGCACGTAACTAAGTCGTTCCGAACGAAGGAAACTTGCGTACATAGCGATCTTAGCTCTGTGAGCCGAGAAGCGTTGTTCCTCAATTTCCTTGATGTGTTATGAAAATTTTCGGCAAATCTCGCTTACAGGCACGTAACTAAGTCGTTCCGAACGAAGGAAACTTGCGTACATAGCGATCTTAGCTCTGTGTGCCGAGAAGCGTTGTTCCTCAATTTCCTTGATGTGTTATGAAAATTTTCGGCAAATCTCGCTTACAGGCACGTAACTAAGTCGTTCCGAACGAAGGAAACTTGCGTACATAGCGATCTTAGCTCTGTGTGCCGAGAAGCGTTGTTCCTCAATTTCCTTGATGTGTTATGAAAACTTTCGGTATATCTCACTTACAGGTACGTAACTAAGTCGTTCCGAACGAAGGAAACTTGCGTACATAGCGATCTTAGCTCTGTGTGCCGAGAAGCGTTGTTCCTCAATTTCCTTGATGTGTTATGAAAATTTTCGGCAAATCTCGCTTACAGGCACGTAACTAAGTCGTTCCGAACGAAGGAAACTTGCGTACATAGCGATCTTAGCTCTGTGTGCCGAGAAGCGTTGTTCCTCAATTTCCTTGATGTGTTATGAAAATTTTCGGCAAATCTCGCTTACAGGCACGTAACTAAGTCGTTCCGAACGAAGGAAACTTGCGTACATAGCGATCTTAGCTCTGTGTGCCGAGAAGCGTTGTTCCTCAATTTCCTTGATGTGTTATGAAAATTTTCGGCAAATCTCGCTTACAGGCACGTAACTAAGTCGTTCCGAACGAAGGAAACTTGCGTACATAGCGATCTTAGCTCTGTGAGCCGAGAAGCGTTGTTCCTCAATTTCCTTGATGTGTTATGAAAACTTTCGGTATATCTCACTTACAGGTACGTAACTAAGTCGTTCCGAACGAAGGAAACTTGCGTACATAGCGATCTTAGCTCTGTGTGCCGAGAAGCGTTGTTCCTCAATTTCCTTGATGTGTTATGAAAATTTTCGGCAAATCTCGCTTACAGGCACGTAACTAAGTCGTTCCGAACGAAGGAAACTTGCGTACATAGCGATCTTAGCTCTGTGTGCCGAGAAGCGTTGTTCCTCAATTTCCTTGATGTGTTATGAAAATTTTCGGCAAATCTCGCTTACAGGCACGTAACTAAGTCGTTCCGAACGAAGGAAACTTGCGTACATAGCGATCTTAGCTCTGTGTGCCGAGAAGCGTTGTTCCTCAATTTCCTTGATGTGTTATGAAAATTTTCGGCAAATCTCGCTTACAGGCACGTAACTAAGTCGTTCCGAACGAAGGAAACTTGCGTACATAGCGATCTTAGCTCTGTGTGCCGAGAAGCGTTGTTCCTCAATTTCCTTGATGTGTTATGAAAATTTTCGGCAAATCTCGCTTACAGGCACGTAACTAAGTCGTTCCGAACGAAGGAAACTTGCGTACATAGCGATCTTAGCTCTGTGTGCCGAGAAGCGTTGTTCCTCAATTTCCTTGATGTGTTATGAAAACTTTCGGTATATCTCACTTACAGGTACGTAACTAAGTCGTTCCGAACGAAGGAAACTTGCGTACATAGCGATCTTAGCTCTGTGTGCCGAGAAGCGTTGTTCCTCAATTTCCTTGATGTGTTATGAAAATTTTCGGCAAATCTCGCTTACAGGCACGTAACTAAGTCGTTCCGAACGAAGGAAACTTGCGTACATAGCGATCTTAGCTCTGTGTGCCGAGAAGCGTTGTTCCTCAATTTCCTTGATGTGTTATGAAAATTTTCGGCAAATCTCGCTTACAGGCACGTAACTAAGTCGTTCCGAACGAAGGAAACTTGCGTACATAGCGATCTTAGCTCTGTGTGCCGAGAAGCGTTGTTCCTCAATTTCCTTGATGTGTTATGAAAACTTTCGGCATATCTCACTTACAGGCACGTAACTAAGTCGTTCCGAACGAAGGAAACTTGCGTACATAGCGATCTTAGCTCTGTGTGCCGAGAAGCGTTGTTCCTCAATTTCCTTGATGTGTTATGAAAATTTTCGGCAAATCTCGCTTACAGGCACGTAACTAAGTCGTTCCGAACGAAGGAAACTTGCGTACATAGCGATCTTAGCTCTGTGTGCCGAGAAGCGTTGTTCCTCAATTTCCTTGATGTGTTATGAAAATTTTCGGCAAATCTCACTTACAGGCACGTAACTAAGTCGTTCCGAACGAAGGAAACTTGCGTACATAGCGATCTTAGCTCTGTGTGCCGAGAAGCGTTGTTCCTCAATTTCCTTGATGTGTTATGAAAATTTTCGGCAAATCTCACTTACAGGCACGTAACTAAGTCGTTCCGAACGAAGGAAACTTGCGTACATAGCGATCTTAGCTCTGTGTGCCGAGAAGCGTTGTTCCTCAATTTCCTTGATGTGTTATGAAAACTTTCGGTATATCTCACTTACAGGTACGTAACTAAGTCGTTCCGAACGAAGGAAACTTGCGTACATAGCGATCTTAGCTCTGTGTGCCGAGAAGCGTTGTTCCTCAATTTCCTTGATGTGTTATGAAAATTTTCGGCAAATCTCGCTTACAGGCACGTAACTAAGTCGTTCCGAACGAAGGAAACTTGCGTACATAGCGATCTTAGCTCTGTGTGCCGAGAAGCGTTGTTCCTCAATTTCCTTGATGTGTTATGAAAACTTTCGGTATATCTCGCTTACAGGCACGTAACTAAGTCGTTCCGAACGAAGGAAACTTGCGTACATAGCGATCTTAGCTCTGTGTGCCGAGAAGCGTTGTTCCTCAATTTCCTTGATGTGTTATGAAAACTTTCGGCAAATCTCGCTTACAGGCACGTAACTAAGTCGTTCCGAACGAAGGAAACTTGCGTACATAGCGATCTTAGCTCTGTGTGCCGAGAAGCGTTGTTCCTCAATTTCCTTGATGTGTTATGAAAACTTTCGGCAAATCTCACTTACAGGTACGTAACTAAGTCGTTCCGAACGAAGGAAACTTGCGTACATAGCGATCTTAGCTCTGTGTGCCGAGAAGCGTTGTTCCTCAATTTCCTTGATGTGTTATGAAAATTTTCGGCAAATCTCGCTTACAGGCACGTAACTAAGTCGTTCCGAACGAAGGAAACTTGCGTACATAGCGATCTTAGCTCTGTGTGCCGAGAAGCGTTGTTCCTCAATTTCCTTGATGTGTTATGAAAATTTTCGGCAAATCTCACTTACAGGCACGTAACTAAGTCGTTCCGAACGAAGGAAACTTGCGTACATAGCGATCTTAGCTCTGTGTGCCGAGAAGCGTTGTTCCTCAATTTCCTTGATGTGTTATGAAAATTTTCGGCAAATCTCGCTTACAGGCACGTAACTAAGTCGTTCCGAACGAAGGAAACTTGCGTACATAGCGATCTTAGCTCTGTGTGCCGAGAAGCGTTGTTCCTCAATTTCCTTGATGTGTTATGAAAACTTTCGGTATATCTCACTTACAGGTACGTAACTAAGTCGTTCCGAACGAAGGAAACTTGCGTACATAGCGATCTTAGCTCTGTGTGCCGAGAAGCGTTGTTCCTCAATTTCCTTGATGTGTTATGAAAATTTTCGGCAAATCTCGCTTACAGGCACGTAACTAAGTCGTTCCGAACGAAGGAAACTTGCGTACATAGCGATCTTAGCTCTGTGTGCCGAGAAGCGTTGTTCCTCAATTTCCTTGATGTGTTATGAAAATTTTCGGCAAATCTCGCTTACAGGCACGTAACTAAGTCGTTCCGAACGAAGGAAACTTGCGTACATAGCGATCTTAGCTCTGTGTGCCGAGAAGCGTTGTTCCTCAATTTCCTTGATGTGTTATGAAAATTTTCGGCAAATCTCGCTTACAGGCACGTAACTAAGTCGTTCCGAACGAAGGAAACTTGCGTACATAGCGATCTTAGCTCTGTGTGCCGAGAAGCGTTGTTCCTCAATTTCCTTGATGTGTTATGAAAATTTTCGGTATATCTCACTTACAGGCACGTAACTAAGTCGTTCCGAACGAAGGAAACTTGCGTACATAGCGATCTTAGCTCTGTGTGCCGAGAAGCGTTGTTCCTCAATTTCCTTGATGTGTTATGAAAATTTTCGGCAAATCTCGCTTACAGGCACGTAACTAAGTCGTTCCGAACGAAGGAAACTTGCGTACATAGCGATCTTAGCTCTGTGTGCCGAGAAGCGTTGTTCCTCAATTTCCTTGATGTGTTATGAAAATTTTCGGCAAATCTCGCTTACAGGCACGTAACTAAGTCGTTCCGAACGAAGGAAACTTGCGTACATAGCGATCTTAGCTCTGTGTGCCGAGAAGCGTTGTTCCTCAATTTCCTTGATGTGTTATGAAAATTTTCGGCAAATCTCGCTTACAGGCACGTAACTAAGTCGTTCCGAACGAAGGAAACTTGCGTACATAGCGATCTTAGCTCTGTGTGCCGAGAAGCGTTGTTCCTCAATTTCCTTGATGTGTTATGAAAATTTTCGGCAAATCTCGCTTACAGGCACGTAACTAAGTCGTTCCGAACGAAGGAAACTTGCGTACATAGCGATCTTAGCTCTGTGTGCCGAGAAGCGTTGTTCCTCAATTTCCTTGATGTGTTATGAAAATTTTCGGCAAATCTCGCTTACAGGCACGTAACTAAGTCGTTCCGAACGAAGGAAACTTGCGTACATAGCGATCTTAGCTCTGTGTGCCGAGAAGCGTTGTTCCTCAATTTCCTTGATGTGTTATGAAAATTTTCGGCAAATCTCACTTACAGGCACGTAACTAAGTCGTTCCGAACGAAGGAAACTTGCGTACATAGCGATCTTAGCTCTGTGTGCCGAGAAGCGTTGTTCCTCAATTTCCTTGATGTGTTATGAAAATTTTCGGCAAATCTCGCTTACAGGCACGTAACTAAGTCGTTCCGAACGAAGGAAACTTGCGTACATAGCGATCTTAGCTCTGTGAGCCGAGAAGCGTTGTTCCTCAATTTCCTTGATGTGTTATGAAAATTTTCGGCAAATCTCGCTTACAGGCACGTAACTAAGTCGTTCCGAACGAAGGAAACTTGCGTACATAGCGATCTTAGCTCTGTGTGCCGAGAAGCGTTGTTCCTCAATTTCCTTGATGTGTTATGAAAATTTTCGGCAATATCTCACTTACAGGCACGTAACTAAGTCGTTCCGAACGAAGGAAACTTGCGTACATAGCGATCTTAGCTCTGTGTGCCGAGAAGCGTTGTTCCTCAATTTCCTTGATGTGTTATGAAAATTTTCGGCAAATCTCGCTTACAGGCACGTAACTAAGTCGTTCCGAACGAAGGAAACTTGCGTACATAGCGATCTTAGCTCTGTGTGCCGAGAAGCGTTGTTCCTCAATTTCCTTGATGTGTTATGAAAATTTTCGGCAAATCTCGCTTACAGGCACGTAACTAAGTCGTTCCGAACGAAGGAAACTTGCGTACATAGCGATCTTAGCTCTGTGTGCCGAGAAGCGTTGTTCCTCAATTTCCTTGATGTGTTATGAAAATTTTCGGCAAATCTCGCTTACAGGCACGTAACTAAGTCGTTCCGAACGAAGGAAACTTGCGTACATAGCGATCTTAGCTCTGTGTGCCGAGAAGCGTTGTTCCTCAATTTCCTTGATGTGTTATGAAAATTTTCGGCAAATCTCGCTTACAGGCACGTAACTAAGTCGTTCCGAACGAAGGAAACTTGCGTACATAGCGATCTTAGCTCTGTGTGCCGAGAAGCGTTGTTCCTCAATTTCCTTGATGTGTTATGAAA
>JAXRKO010001493.1:0-16161 GCA_037039905.1 Formica aserva
GGAACAACGCTTCTCGGCACACAGAGCTAAGATCGCTATGTACGCAAGTTTCCTTCGTTCGGAACGACTTAGTTACGTACCTGTAAGTGAGATATACCGAAAGTTTTCATAACACATCAAGGAAATTGAGGAACAACGCTTCTCGGCACACAGAGCTATGATCGCTATGTACGCATGTTTCCTACGTTCGGAACGAACTTAGTTACGTGCCTGTAAGCGAGATTTGCCGAAAATTTTCATAACACATCAAGGAAATAAAGGAACAACGCATCTCGGCTTACAAAGCTAAGATCGGAATGTACGCAAGTTTCCTTCGTTCGGAACGACTTAGTTACGTGCCTGTAAGCGAGATTTGCCGAAAATTTTCATAAAACATCAAGGAAATTGAGGAACAACGCTTCTCGGCACACAGAGCTAAGATCGCTATGTACGCAAGTTTCCTTCGTTCGGAACGAATTAGTTACGTATTTGTAAGTGAGATATACCGAAAGTTTTCATAACACATCAAGGAAATTGAGAAACAACGCTTCTCGACACACAGAGCTAAGATCGCTATGTACGCAATTTTCCTACGTTCGGAACGAATTAGTTACGTGCCTGTAAGCGAGATTTGCCGAAAATTTTCATAACACATCAAGGAAATAAAGGAACAACGCTTCTCGGCTTACAAAGCTAAGATGGAAGTGTACGCTAGTTTCCTTCGTTCGGAACGACTTAGTTACGTGCCTGTAAGCGAGATTTTCCGAAAATTTTCATAAAACATCAAGGAAATTGTGGAACAACGCTTCTCGGAACACAGAGCTAAGATCGCTATGTACGCATGTTTCCTACGTTCGGAACGAATTAGTTACGTATTTGTAAGTGAGATATACCGAAAGTTTTCATAACACATCAAGGAAATTGAGGAACAACGCTTCTCGGCACACAGAGCTATGATCGCTATGTACGCATGTTTCCTACGTTCGGAACGAATTAGTTACGTGCCTGTAAGCGAGATTTGCCGAAAATTTTCATAACACATCAAGGAAATAAAGGAACAACGCTTCTCGGCTTACAAAGCTAAGATGGAAGTGTACGCTAGTTTCCTTCGTTCGGAACGACTTAGTTACGTGCCTGTAAGCGAGATTTTCCGAAAATTTTCATAAAACATCAAGGAAATTGTGGAACAACGCTTCTCGGAACACAGAGCTAAGATCGCTATGTACGCATGTTTCCTACGTTCGGAACGATATAGTTACGTACCTGTAAGTGAGATATTGCCAAAGTTTTCATAACACATCAAGGAAATTGAGGAACAACGCTTCTCGGCACACAGAGTTAAGATCGCTTTGTACGCAAGTTTCCTTTGTTCGGAACAACTTATTTACGTACCTGTAAGTGAGATATACCTAAAGTTTTCATAACACATCAAGGAAATTGAGGAAGAACGCTTCTCGGCATACAAAGCTAAGATGGAAGTGTACGCAAGTTTCCTTCGTTCGGAACGACTTAGTTACGTGCCTGTAAGCGAGATTTGCCGAAAGTTTTCATAAAACTTCAAGGAAATTGAGGAACAACGCTTCTCGGCACACAGAGCTAAGATCGCTATGTACGCAATTTTCCTTTGTGCGGAACGACTTAGTTACGTGCCTGTAAGCGAGATATAACGAAAGTTTACATAACACATCAAGGAAATTGAGAAACAACGCTTCTCGGCTTACAACGCTAAGATGGAAGTGTACGCAAGTTTCCTTCGTTCGGAACGACTTAGTTACGTGCCTGTAAGCGAGATTTGCCGAAAATTTTCATAAAACTTCAAGGAAATTGTGGAACAACACTTCTCGGCACACAGAGCTAAGATCGATATGTACGCATGTTTCCTACGTTCGGAACGATATAGTTACGTACCTGTAAGTGAGATATAGCCAAAGTTTTCATAACACATCAAGAAAATTGAGGAACAACGCTTCTCGGCACACAGAGCTAAGATCGCTATGTACGCAAGTTTCCTTCGTTCGGAACGACTTAGTTACGTATCTGTAAGTGAGATATACCGAAAGTTTTCATAACAGATCAAGGAAATTGAGGTACAACGCTTCTCGGCTCACAGAGCTAAGATCGCTATGTACGCAATTTTCCTTAGTTCGGAACGAATTAGTTACGTGCCTGTAAGCGAGATTTTCCGAAAATTTTCATAAAACATCAAGGAAATTGTGGAACAACGCTTCTCGGAACACAGAGCTAAGATCGCTATGTACGCATGTTTCCTACGTTCGGAACGAATTAGTTACGTATTTGTAAGTGAGATAAACCGAAAGTTTTCATAACACAAAAAGGAAATTGAGAAACAACGCTTCTCGACACACAGAGCTAAGATCGCTATGTATGCAAGTTTCCTTCGTTCGGAACAACTTAGTTACGTGCCTGTAAGCGAGATTTTCCGATAATATTCATAACACATCAAGGGAAGTCAGGAACAACGATTCTCGGCACACAGAGATAAGATCGCTATGTACGCAAGTTTCCTTCGTTCGGAACGACTTAGTTACGTACCTATAAGTGAGATAGACCGAAAGTTTTCATAACACATCAAGAAAATTGAGGAACAACGCTTCTCGGCTTACAAAGCTAAGATGGAAGTGTACGCAAGTTTCCTTCGTTCGGAACGACTTAGTTACATGCCTGTGTCATGTCCCAGTATTCGAGGTTGATAAAAAAAAAGGAAATTAAATTACTAGAGCTAAGTAATTCAAAGAAACGTGACTATACTAATTATTTATGAAAATAGCTATAACTTGATTTATATATATATATATATTTTATGGTTCTCCGTTATTTCTTCAATAGCTATTGTGGCGGATAATCCACCACCAAGTAGAAATGCATGCCATATAAGGCGCGCGAAATACGCGCGGGAAATAAAGGTCCACGCGCTAATCACGTGCCACGCGCACAACAAGAACCGCGCGCTAAGCACGTGCCGCGCACAGGACGAAGAGCACGCGATAAGCACGTGCATAACAGCTCAGGTAGTCAAATACCTAACCGCGAGGCGGCGAATTGGGCAAACCAAAATCTCGCTATCAGAATACCATCAACAACAGTATATAAGATAGCGAAGCGACAAGGCAAAACAGTCTGCTCACGCTTTCGAGAGCGCAAGCAACAGATACGTGAGCACGACTCTTTTGATATACGCTTAGAGCGTCAAAAAGCTGTTAAACAGCGCCCTAACAGGTTCGCCTTCACGACCGCTGCCGCCCCGTTCACCAGGGGCCGACCTACGGCAGAGAGCGGACCAGGAGGGCACACAGCGAACTAGCGAACCAACAGCCAAGCGGGTACAGTGGTCATTACTACCCTGGAAGCTGGAGCCGCTGGAGATATCGGCCGTCAACTTCACACGGCCTCCAAGAAGCCTGCTCGCTACCTGGGACATACGACTGAGGAGGTATACATCACCCTCCTATCCAGGAACGGTGCCAGCACTTCTGACACCACCGGCGCTGACACCTCCCAGGAGCGACGCCAAAAGAAACGACAAACAGGAGCGGGCCACGCAGACGGATCGTCGCAGCCTGGTACATCGTGGCACGCAACACCGACAGCCGCAGAAACAGGAGCGGGCCACGCAGTCCTCCGACTCCGACTGGGAGGTCACGACCAAGACGACGGCCACGCAAACAGAGGCAGCCTATCACCAAGCCTCCACACGTATCCGACGTGCGGTTTCCACACCGGCGAAACACAGGGTCACGTCCGGGCAAGGACCCTTGAAGTGGACTCGAACCACACCACAAATCTCGTGGCGAGAAAACCTCGCCACGCGTAGGAGTCGCTAAACGCGACGCAATCGGCCCTTTTCAGGGCCACACAAAATTTAACCCTTGTACATATATAATCAGGAGAATATATTTATTGTCGATACCTAGACCAGGCACTCTACCTTTCAATCGACATCCTATCTTCGAACACATACAAACAACTACCACATTGGTGACCCCGACGAGGAAGGATGCCGAGAAACCCGAAGGATAGCACGATACTCGTCGACGACGAAGACCAGCCAACAAGCAGGATGGGACTACGCATCCCACCCTTCTGGCCGGAAGACCCGGAGCTGTGGTTCGCGCAGCTAGAAGGACAGTTCGCGTTGAGCAGCATCACAGACGACAACACGAAATACGCTTACGTTCTCTCACGGATAGAACCTAAGCAAGCAAGAGAGATCAAAGACGTCATCACACAGCCACCAGCAACTCGCAGATACGAGGCCATCAAGAAGGCCCTCATACAGCGCCTAACAGATTCACAGGCGCAAAAGATAAAGCAACTCCTTGAGCACGAAGAACTAGGCGACAGGAAACCGTCGCAATTTCTACGACATCTGACTACCTTGGCCGGAACGACGGTATCAGACGAGCTGCTAAGGACCTTGTGGCTAGGGCGATTGCCTCCACAAATGCAAGCGATACTAGCTACACGAACGGAGGACGAACTGAGCAGCGTAGCAGAGCAAGCAGACCGAATACACGAGGTCAGCAACCGGACACTCGTGGCGGCAATCGGACAGCAAACGGCAGCAACTCAAGCAGCCAACCCATGGACAGCACAGATAGAAATACTGACAAAGCAGGTCGCAGCACTCACGACACAGATGACGAGGTTCATGAAGCAAAGGAACCCCCGAGGCAGCACAAGAGAGCGCTCAAGAAGCAGGAGCCGAAATTATCAAAGAACACCTAAACAAGAGGGCATATGCTACTATCACAAACGCTTTGGAGCAGAGGCACGCAAATGCACTCAACCATGCACGTACAAGAAGCCAAAAAACGAGGAAAGCAGTCATTGAGGGCGGCCAATGACGGCGACACAGAACCTCGCCGCCTGTACATAAAAGACCAGAAATCAAAAATAACATTTCTGATAGATACAGGCTTCGACATAAGCGTTTATCCACGCAGGTTTAGGCAGGGAAATCAGCAGAGACAGCCATTCGATCTATTCGCAGCAAACGGCACGAGGATCGTAACGTACGGCATGATAACACTGCAACCAAACCTGGGATTGAGACGAGCATTTCCATGGCGCTTCACGGTAGCAGACGTAGCACAACCAATCATCGGCTCAGACTTTCTGGCTCAATACCACCTATTACCAGACGTCAAGAACCGAAAATTAATAGATGGGAAGACCGGACTGTCCACGCCAGGAACGGCAAAATACAGCGAAGTCACCTCGATAAAAGTTGTTAAAGAGGAAACACTCTACCACCGTATAATAGCAGAGTTTCCGGGAATCACACAGCCCGCAGGAGCGCAGAAGATAGCAAAACATAATACAGAGCACCATATAGCGACAACACCAGGACAGCCGGAAGCAAGCCGACCACGCAGATTGGCACCCGATAAGTTACAAGCAGCAAAAGCGGAGTTCGACCTCTTGCTACAAGAGGGAATTATAAGGCCATCAAAAAGTCCTTGGGCATCACCGCTACACATGGTGCCAAAGAAAGAGAATAACTGGAGACCATGCGGAGACTACCGAAAACTAAACGCGAGAACGATTCCAGACAGCTACCCAATTCCGCACATAGAGGACTTCGCGCAAACGCTGCATCAGAAACAGATCTTCACAACAATCGATCTAGTACGGGCATACAACCAGATCCCGGTACACCCCGCCGATATCGTAAAAACGGCAATAGCAACACCATTCGGACTCTACGAATTTCTATACATGCCATTCGGATTGAGAAACGCTGCACAAACATTTCAACGTTTTATAAACGAGATCCTGCACGGACTGGATTATTGTTATGCCTACATAGACGACATACTGATAGCCTCAAAATCAAAAGAGGAACACAGTAAACATTTGAGAGAAGTTTTTACCAGATTAGATACATACGGGATCAAAATAAACCCAGCCAAATGTGTTTTCGAGGCAAAACAAGTAAAGTTTCTCGGATACCTCGTGTCACAAGAAGGTACCAGGCCACTGCCTGAAAAAGTCGAAGCAATAAGAAACTTTCCAAAACCTAGCAGCATTAAACAAATGCGCCAGTTCTTGGGGATAATAAACTTCTATAGACGTTTCATCCCCGGGGCTGCTAAAGAACAGGCAACCCTCAACGACGTGCTGAAAGGTCCAAAGAAGAAAGGAAAAACACCTATCACATGGACGACAGAACTAGAAGAAGCATTCACCAGTTGTAAAAACAGCTTAGCTCGAGCAACACTACTAGCACATCCAGATCCAGCAGCAGAATTAGCGGTAACAACAGACGCCTCAGACACCGCAATCGGAGCTGCAGTCCAACAACGTGTAGACGGACAATGGCAGCCACTTGCGTTTCTAAGTAAAAAACTTAACAACGCACAAAAGCAGTATAGCCCGTATGATCGAGAGCTATTAGCGATCTACGTTGCTATAAAACATTATAGACACTTGCTGGAAGGACGAACATTCACAGTATACACGGACCATAAACCGATTACGTTCGCCTTCAGACAAGATCCACTGCGCAGCTCACCACGACAAGCAAGACACCTCGAATTGATCGGACAATTCACAACCGACATTCGACACGTCTCCGGAAAAGAAAACGTCGTGGCAGATTCTCTTTCTCGCGTAAAAGCTGTAGAAAAGGCAGTAAACTACGAAGCACTCGCTCGAGCGCAAGAGGAAGACCCAGAGTTACAAAAGATCCTGAAAGCGAAGAAAGGATTAAAACTAACAAAGATACCTCTTCCCGGAACAATAACCGGATTGTATTGCGATACGGAAACGCCAATTACACGACCATACGTACCAGAAGCACTACGGCGACAAATCTTCCTGTTACTACATAACCTGGCACATCCAGGAAGAAAAGCAACAGTAAAACTCATCACACAACGATACGTATGGCCACAAGCACAAAAAGACTGCACAAGATGGGCACAAGCATGCATACCATGCCAAAAAGCAAAAATCTCAAGGCATAATCAAACACCGTTGGGAAACTTTCTAAATCCCACACAGAGATTCCAACATATACACATGGACATTGTAGGACCTCTACCAATTTCGAAGGGATACCGATATTGCCTAACCATCATAGACCGATTTTCGAGATGGCCAGAAGCCATCCCAATACGAGACATAACCGCAGAAACAGTCGCACAACACTTATACACAGAGTGGATCACGCGCTACGGCACACCAGCAAGAATTACAACGGATCAGGGCCGACAATTTGAAGCAGATTTATTCAAACAACTAACACAGCTAACCGGTACGACACACATAAGGACAACAGCATACCACCCGGCAGCCAACGGAATGGTCGAGCGCTTACACAGACAATTGAAGGGCGCAATCAAATGCTATCAAACCACCTCATGGACGGAGGTACTACCAACAATACTGCTGGGCATTAGAGCCGCATGGAAGGAAGACTTGCAGGCAACCCCCGCCGAAATGGTTTACGGAGAAACAATCCGGCTCCCTGGACAATTCCTATGGGAACAACAGGGACAGGAGACAGAGCAACAAGCAGACACAGTAGTAGACAAACTACGTAAAACGATGCAACAGTTAAGACCCGTAGTAAAAAGACACGGACAGAAAGCAGTATTCATATTCAAGGACATGGCAACGACACCACAAGTCTTCGTACGCCATGACGCCCCAACCGGAGCGCTACAACAACCATACGACGGACCATACGAAGTACTGCAAAGAAATGAGAAGACATACAAAGTCAAGGTCAACGGAAAACCAGTCAACATCTCAATAGACAGACTGAAACCAGCATACGTCCTAGAAGAAGAACCAACGCCAACAACGCTAACATCGCCAACAACGCTAACAACGCCAACATCGCCAGCAACGCCAACAACGCAAGAACAGAAACAACCAATAAAAAAGGGATACACCCGATCCGGAAGACCAATACGACCACCGGTCAGATTCAACATTGACCAGTAAAGGGACTTCACCACAACCAAGGGGGTCCTGTGGCGGATAATCCACCACCAAGTAGAAATGCATGCCATATAAGGCGCGCGAAATACGCGCGGGAAATAAAGGTCCACGCGCTAATCACGTGCCACGCGCACAACAAGAACCGCGCGCTAAGCACGTGCCGCGCACAGGACGAAGAGCACGCGATAAGCACGTGCATAACAGCTCAGGTAGTCAAATACCTAACCGCGAGGCGGCGAATTGGGCAAACCAAAATCTCGCTATCAGAATACCATCAACAACAGTATATAAGGTAGCGAAGCGACAAGGCAAAACAGTCTGCTCACGCTTTCGAGAGCGCAAGCAACAGATACGTGAGCACGACTCTTTTGATATACGCTTAGAGCGTCAAAAAGCTGTTAAACAGCGCCCTAACAGGTTCGCCTTCACGACCGCTGCCGCCCCGTTCACCAGGGGCCGACCTACGGCAGAGAGCGGACCAGGAGGGCACACAGCGAACTAGCGAACCAACAGCCAAGCGGGTACAGTGGTCATTACTACCCTGGAAGCTGGAGCCGCTGGAGATATCGGCCGTCAACTTCACACGGCCTCCAAGAAGCCTGCTCGCTACCTGGGACATACGACTGAGGAGGTATACATCACCCTCCTATCCAGGAACGGTGCCAGCACTTCTGACACCACCGGCGCTGACACCTCCCAGGAGCGACGCCAAAAGAAACGACAAACAGGAGCGGGCCACGCAGACGGATCGTCGCAGCCTGGTACATCGTGGCACGCAACACCGACAGCCGCAGAAACAGGAGCGGGCCACGCAGTCCTCCGACTCCGACTGGGAGGTCACGACCAAGACGACGGCCACGCAAACAGAGGCAGCCTATCACCAAGCCTCCACACGTATCCGACGTGCGGTTTCCACACCGGCGAAACACAGGGTCACGTCCGGGCAAGGACCCTTGAAGTGGACTCGAACCACACCACAAATCTCGTGGCGAGAAAACCTCGCCACGCGTAGGAGTCGCTAAACGCGATGCAATCGGCCCTTTTCAGGGCCACACAAAATTTAACCCTTGTACATATATAATCAGGAGAATATATTTATTGTCGATACCTAGACCAGGCACTCTACCTTTCAATCGACATCCTATCTTCGAACACATACAAACAACTACCACAGCTATTATATTTATTTGTTCCTTACTGGTAAGTATTTATTAATGCTTTATTTAAATAGAAAATGTTATTTTGGCCACTCTGCAGTTCACCGAGTCTGCCAGGGACCAGAAGGTTTCAACTTGTCACTGTGAAATCGGTGTTACCTTAACTTACCAGATTTTTACATCTGAATATATGCTGTATGATGTTCTCTAAGCACACTGGATTCCTTCCTATGGATTGTCTTCCGAAGGTTCCAAGGAAATTACTACGTCTGCTGACGTGCAATGGACGACGGCTGGTCGAGGATGTGGGAGTTGCCGGTCGTTAAATAATCGAGAATCGTTGCAATATAAAAATCACTTTTATTTTATATTCAACGTTAAGTTAGTAATGTTACAGTCGCTAGACTAGCGGCTGGTAAACTCTTTCTTTACAGAGGAGTATATATAAAAGTCTTAAAGACTATGCGAATTGGAAGTTTGACGACGCGCACGCCGGATTATTAAATACTAACGCTTTGTGACAAAGGCTAGAATGCTTCTTAATTGAAAACGAGTTAACTGTAAGAGCGCTGAGTTAATAATGCTGGATGCTGCGCTTGCTCTGGGCTCCTCCGGTCTTCGGGTGTTGGTGGGAAGATGCTGCAGTGGGAGCGCCTACTGTGCGTGGTGGGATAGGGCTCCTATGCCGTTGCATGGTGAACGGGAAGCGTGGTTGCTAGGCAACGCTACGTCACCCGGGGCTTCCCTGTGCGAGGAGGACAGCGAGTGTTTTCGCCGGCCGCATTCCAAGCCTGCTTGCATCAGCTTCTGCAACCGTTGTTCTCCGGGCTTCCTCCTTATCTTATCCGCCCGGCGGATAAGAGTATTGATCGACGGCGGATGTGCATTCCAATGCACGTTTAAGACTTCTATAATGCTTAGCATGGGATAATAATATTCTATACTGAATATTCTTATATGCTTAGTTCCTTATGACTACTTATACTATAGAAATGCTAAGTTATATAGAATGCATATGTGTAGTATAGAGTACGGGTATAAATGCGTATATAAAAGTTAATAATGAATAATATGTAGAAGGTATAAAACTCTTAATATTAATATTTATCTTAAATTTAAATGTGCGAATATAAATGCTCGTTTACTTAATTATTAAAGCATCTTAATATTTATCCCGTTTTACAATAACTATATGGGATACGCAGTTGCTGGTTAATAACATTACATTTGCATTGTTCATTGCTTCATTTCTTTTATATGTATTCTCTTATTAATTCTAGACGTTAGTTTTCACATCAAAGTTATAATTATTAGAATGAATGGTATATATATATATATATATATATATGTATATATGTCTTATTAATTTCGTAGTGTCCAGATTAATTGTTTAAGCATATGGTTTCGTTGTCTCGAATGCAAGTATAACGTTATTCATTATTAAGTAGTCTTATATGTTACGATTGCTTATGTGTCACTCGCTGGATCACTCGAGCGTTGGTTATATACAGGGTGCTCCGCAAGTACGAATATTACATTTTATATTATACTCTCTGTATGAACGAACAATTTTCTTTAAATCCTTATTCCCTTCACCTCTTATGGGTACGTTAGCAATAAATTCAATGTTTATTTGAAAAATAGATGTGCGGCTAGGACGTCACACCACCCCCCTTAGTTTAAATTTCGGGTTAAAAGAATTTTATGGCGAAATTTGTTCGTCCAGTCTGGCACGTATGTCTCTAAAGGAATATACAATGGGTATTGTAGGTGGTTCTGCGTTTTCGACAGGTGCGTTTGGTGTCGTGTTTTTGTTGGGTATGTTTATCGCAGTGTGTTCCGGTGGATTTTCCGGTGTTTCGTTGGGCTGTGGTCTATTTGCTAAGTATAGTAGTAGGTGGGTAAAGGAGCTCCAGACAGCTCCGAGTAAATGTAGGCTACAACCATACGCTGCGTGTAGCGCGTATCCGTGGATCATTGTGTCGAATACAATTTTAATGATTCTTATAATGATAAAAATGCCGAATACGCCGGCAGTTGCTGCGCCGAATGTAGTAAAACCGTTCCAGATTTTTGATAATGTGTTATTATAGATCTTAGTCAAAGAGTCTTCATCTAACAAGTTTTGTAGCGAAATTGCATCGGACGGTATAGTTTGACCCGTGAATCCTCTAGCGATGGTATGTAATACAGCGCTTTTTTCCGCTGGAAACATAATGTGATCTCTTAAATTATCTAAATCATCTTGAGTATATATTCCACTTGTTGCCAAGGATTTCGGTGCCAAATACTTCCATGTTAATTTAGTTAGTGGTTTTATTGTATGTGGAGGGTTTGCCATTGCAGGTACAGGATTGAATTGTATCCAAGTCTCGTCTATGTTATAGAGGATAGGTAGTAAAGGATTGCAGTCTCTAAGTGTATTTTGTCTCGTCAGAATGCGTGATTTGGGAGTCATGTATAGTGAGGCGTTTCGAAACGTGACTGGTAGTTCTGTGTGACACGTGTTAGTTTTCCTAAGTGTTACATCTATCGGTATGCACTTTATGACATGAATTACTTCTCCTGCAGTTACTGCCATATATCCGGGAGACTTCATGAGCCTGTATGCAAATTCGTCTGGTAAGATAGAGGCAAGCGACAGTGTATTCTGTATCACCTGTTTCTCTAACTCACATTTCTGCAGGATTACATCTTGGTATAAGGAGGTTATTTGGCTCCTTATGTATTTCTCGACGTAAACGAATTTAGAATTTGCGTAAGTAAACATATCAAGGTTCGTGATAGCAGTTTTTGATTGGGTTTTGAAAACGTTCCCTTTTTGTGTCTCGAAGATGAATAATTTAGGATGTTCTGTCCCATATAAGGTGTATCCACAAATGGTGTGTCTGCGTGTCAATGTGAGGGCAAAGGTCGTGTCTTGTGTTTCTAAGGAAAAAATAGTAGTATTGTGCGCATCTTGAAATCCTTGGAATTTAATAGCACTTCCTTCGTATAATATATCGTAATTTTCGAATCCACACGCGGTGGCAGGAATGCTTTCCCAAAATGAATAACCATCGTCTGAGTCTATGCATGTTTCGTCTCCTAAGTCGCAAACGGTACCGGATTTTAAAACTATCTTTCCTGTATTTAATTTAATTGGAACGTATGAATCTTTTAACGATATTTTTACAGTGGCTTGCACGACTACGTCGTCCCAAGTGCCATAGTGATCGGAGTATTGAATTCCGTTGCATTTGCCGTCTACATTTACTTTTCCTGCAAGTGTAACGCTTCGATAGTATGTGTGATTTGATTTTAATCCGTCTATTATTTCGGAGCTTCCTATTCTTAAAAGTCCTTCTTTGTGCATCTGCACACACCTGCTACGAGATGTTTCTTGTAAGTAGCTAGCGTAACCGTTATGGACTGTGGAAATGTGCGAGTGCATGCCGCAGTGATGTATAGTGCGCATGATTTCTATTTTACATTGGATAACTTGTGTTTGTGCATAATTCGATAATTGCAAAAGTTGTATATACGTATTAGTTGTTGCTGGTGTGTCGATGTCTAAATCGCACTCACCGGATCTTAAAAGCGACACAGTGGTAACGTTGAGGTACGCTCCTCCGCAATCGTACGCTATTATGGCTGATGTGCCAGAGAGCAATGTTGCGGTAACCGACAAGAAGAGTAGAATGTAGAAAACCTTAAAAATAAAAGATATTACAATTAGGTTTACAATAGTGTATAATGTTGCTTGTTCGTGTTGTTTGGTGTTACAAAATGTGTCGAGTGTGGGTATACAAGCACGTGTAGTCAGGGTAATAGTAATAATGATAATAATAATAATGGAAAAGAAACAAAGATATTTAAAGATCTTAATATTACTGGATCCGGGGGTCCAGGCTGCGCTTACAAAATTTCTCTTTTGCACTTTCCTTCAACCCGGATCTATATAATATGTGCCTTTGCACAGCTTTAACTTATTTACGTGGACTACGCGTGGTTTTCCGCGAAAGTCTATTCTCATCCTCCATTTCTTTTGTCCGTCGGCCGCGGCCTTCTTGGGAACAATCCATAGAGGAGCATTGAATGGTGATGATGATGGCGTTATTATTTCGTCCTTTAAAAGTTTTGTTACTTGCCTGTCTATTTCTTCTTTGTGAACTGGCGGGTATCTATATTGTTTTACATGTATTGGTATATTGTTTGTGGTTGGAATAGTATGTTTAACTGCGGTGGTAAATTTGAGTTTCTCTCCCGGAAGATGGAAACAATCTCCATATTCTTTAAGTATCGCATCGACGTGTTTTTCTTCTTCTTCGTTTAAATGTTCAGTATTTATAATGGATTTAAGTCGTTCTATACGACTGGGAAATACAAAAGATGCTGGAAGCGTATCAGTTGCATCTATATGACCCTTGAGGTCGGGAGACACTGGAAGCGTGTCTGTTATACTTAAATAACCCCTAAGGTTATAGATCTCGCAATTTTGATCTAACCGTAATAAATTTGAATCGGAAGATTTCCCATTATTGGAGAGCTCTTCTCGGCTCATAAGAGGCTCTGTCATCTCTCCGGAATCGTGAGACTGAACGGAGTCGGCTAAAATTGAATCAGTGAGGTTAGTAGCGGAGAGCTTGTTCGGGCTCATAGAATTAGCATTTTCAGAATATAGGAGATCCTCAAGTCCTATTGGCCCTGGAAGCGTGTCAATAGAGTGTTTAAGGCTCGAAGATGCGGGCGAGGCATCTTGAGAAATGGCAAGACCTTCGTGGTTAGATGCTCCTCAGAGTCATTTGGTATGAAATAATCTTCGAGAGGCATAGGGTAGACTTCTATGGTATAATTCTGTTCTGTCAAATTATATGCTTTAATAAGCCCTTTCCCTCGGGAATTTTTGACAAGAGCATCACCCAGAAGTAATCCCTTTATCGGCTCGTTTCGAGGGATGTAACCCTCCTTCTTTTCTGGATTTGTTATGTTGAATGCAACGTCAACGATGGTGCGCGACGGCACCATGATTTCTTCATTTTTATAAAACGGTACTTGTATGCTATCAAAGGTTAGACATTCTTGCTTATAGTCAATGACGGCGTTATTATCTTTTAAGAAACTGGCGCCTATTATGCCGTCAGCAGGTATACCGAAATTATCCCTGACGACATAAAATTTTGTTTCCTTTCCCATAATTTTGAATACAGTTGAGCCTAATGTCCTTATTGGTTTCTCTGAAATGCCCTTTAATCTCAGTGTGTCCTTTACATTTATGGGGGTATTTTTTAATATCTTGATTTTAATTAGATTTACGGAAGATCCTGAATCTACCATAAAAAAACAATATCCCTTAAAATTCTTGCAAGTGAGGGCGATCCTAGGTTGACACCTTTTGGGTCCTAGGTTCGCCATCCCAATATTGGCTTCTTTATCTAAAGGTTCCCTTTTTACTGGTTCGATGACCGGCGCTGGGTCATCATAATTTTTTAATAAAATTTTAGAAAAACTTGAGCCTTGATTTTTGTCATAAATGTTCAGGTCTGGCTCGTTGATGGTTCTGTGTGTATCGTGATGGGGTGCGCTGTCGCTTGGGCCGGTTCCTTGGTTGCGCTCACCGTCGGGCGGCCTTCCGCGTTTCCCGACGCTTGCGTCGCGTTTCGGTATGCTAGTTTTCGACATTCTGTAACCTTGTGTCCGGGGAATTTGCAATAGTTACATACATTAGGAGCGTTCGGTCCCGGCTGTCCCGGTACTAGAGGCCTAATCCACGGTCGCGGAACAAAATTGTTGGGATTCTTCAATATCGATTTAGGTTGTTCTTGTTCGACGGGTCTCGGATTATTTATGTCTGAACGCGTAACGGGGAATTGTCGAGGCATAAATTGTCTTTCGCGTTGTTTTTCTATTTCTAAGTTTCTTGTAATCTTAACAGCCCATTCGATGGCTTCGTCTAACGTGTTAATGTTTCTATGTTCCATACGCGTGATCACATTGGAGGGTAATCCATTTACAAATGCCTCTAATACTTCGTTCTCTATCTCGCTATTGTATCGGTGTAGGTTGCCCGTTCCTTGACGGCGTTGTCCGTCTAATATGGCGAGTGTTCGAGAGCGAGGCGAAATTCGGAAAGTGTGCGCGAGGATCTTTTGGTTCGCGGAAAATAAATCTCGCGAGTACAATTCACGTTTTTAATTATAACAAAATAATTAACACGATTACAAATTATACAAAAAGTTCCTGATAAAAGTTCGGTCGGTTATAGGCGGTTTCACAAAAAAGAATAGCGGTTGTCGTAAGCGGTTTCACAAGAGAATAGCGGTTGTCGTAAGCGGTAAGCGAGTGTCTATGCGGTGTAACTATATGCGGTAAGCGAGTGACTATGCGGTGTAACTATATGCGGTAAGCGAGTGACTCTCTCTGCTGTAACTTCCGAGCGGGCCCTTTTATAGCGAATCTTTTCTCTCTCGCTGCCAATAGATTTGAACCTCCGAGTTCGGTTCGAAGATTCAACGCGGCGCCAAACTTTATTGGCCGCTCCTTGAAATATCGGCGCGAGATGAGATTCGGGGCGAGTGATAGGCCAGTGGCCCGTGCGTCACGGGCTACGTCACGGCCTCGCGCGTGCCGGCAGCCGTTTATCGCGCGGCTAACCGACAAAGTTGTTTGCGTGTTTTCGTGTAGAACTTATTTGTCACATGGGCTTCAAAAGTCAAAAAACACCAAAAAACCTTAAATAATAATAGCGATAAGAACATTGTTTTTCGACTTTGATCGCGATGGAATAATAATGCGAAGCCCATGTGACAAAGAAGAAATTAATTTAACTGAAATTTAATGCAATCTCAAACATTCCCGCCCGCCTCGGCACTCCGTGCCGAAATAAATTCGCGTGCCAAGGAACAGGTGTCGCGACTTGGCCCATAAAGTTCGATTGATTAGCGCGTTCGATCTGGAATTCGTGATCGAGTGAAGCGGGGTGGCGAGCGGGAGTGCGGGGAGATGCGCTCATTCAGAATGTGTTGTGTATCGCGTCGCGTAAGGTTACGCACGAGTGCGGTGTTATTGAGTTTAT
>JAXRKO010001494.1:0-16139 GCA_037039905.1 Formica aserva
CTGAAAGCTATGTGAAGCAACATGCGGGAACGGTGCATACAGAGTTTCGCGCGTGAGCGGTTGTTATTCGCAAGGTGACGTGCAGGCACGGTGCGGGTTCTTCAGTCGCGGTGTTCGCATGCAAATAAGCTATGATTATTCCGTGAGGGACAGTACAGATCTTAAACACTACGGGGTCGCGTGGCCTTCAATGTAGTTCCAACTGCCTGGCGGCCTTATCCTTAAAAGGACGGGGCGTCGGCGTTCTCGGCGTTCTATCCTTAAAAGGACTGACGCTCCTTCATAGTCTGAAGGCCGTGTGTGAAGGTGGAATCGGCGCGACACTTGGCGGGAATCCTAATGTCTAATTAACTCTACAGTCAGAAGGCGCGGTATATACAGTGCGGTCTTACAATACGGACAGGTCGCGGTATATACAATGCGGTCTTACAATATGAACAGGTCGCGGTATATACAAACGGTGCTAGAGTCTATCAGGACGCGGAGACCGGAGCGGTCTTACGAGTTACGGTATATGTACAACGGTATTACCATCAAACAAGTCGCGGTCTTTATTCGGAACGGTACACGGAGACCAAAGTGGTCATATGGTAGAAACGGTCGCGGTATATACAGAACGGTCTTACGGTATAACGTGTAATATAGGGCTTCCGTTTCGTGAAGCGAGGGGGGGATTTAAGGCGGCAGGAGGCACGAACCAAGCATCCATCTCTTCCGTGGCAGCGGCACTGTCGTATCTGTGTAGGGCGTTTACACACTTCCTCAGCCCGACAAATAATTGTTAGAAAACAACATTTGCGGGTCTGAAAAAATATGCGAGGTACAAGTGGCTGAATCGGGAATCGAACCCGAGTCTTTCGCTTTCCGGGCAACTGCTCTTACCACTGAGCTGTTCAGACCTCACACCTTACGCCACTCTAACACAGTACATACGACTCCAGAGCGATGTTGGAATCTCGCTCCATGGATGCAGTGCCGATTGCCACGGAGAGACGAAATCCCTAGCACGTCTCCAGAGCGGTCCAATCATATCAAACGATTGAAAATTGGCGCCCGTAGCCGCTCAGCGATGAGTCTTGACTCGTCACCAGTATGAATGGAAGCCTCCTCGAGTAGTCGTCCATCCTAAACCATTACGCCTAAGCAGCCCCCTCTTCTGCTCCCAATTAATAATACGATCTTCCACCGTCACCACGTGGTGGATCTAGTGGACAGATTACCAGCACTTACGCTGGCACAGATGTACACCGCAGAGTGAAGCGGTACGGACTTATCAACTAACAGGAGGCGCCGTCCCAGCAATCGGGAAGCCCGGCCTAACTACGGGAAGCCCGTAGCCTGGTATAACGCGAGGTATCAGGATGCGCCGTCCCAGCAACCGGGAAGCCCGGCCTAACTACGGGAAGCCCGTAGCCTGGTATAACGCGAGGTATCAGGATGCGCCGTCCCAGCAACCGGGAAGCCCGTAGCCTGGTGTAACGCGGGGTATCAGGATGCGCCGTCCCGGCAACCGGGAAGCCCGGCCTAACTACGGGAAGCCCGTAGCCCGGTGTAACGCGAGGTATCAGGGTGCGCCGTCCCAGCAACCGGGAAGCCCGGCCTAACTACGGGAAGCCCGTAGCCTGGTATAACGCGAGAGTCGGTTCAGGATCCGGAGAGTTGTTCGTGACAGGAATCGGGATCGGGAACTGGTAACGCTACGCTCGCCGGAGCGCCTTATATACCGGCGGCCGGCCTCCCACTCGCGCGATTCCACGTGTGGTGGGGTGGTCCCTACGGCGGGGCCGCGACACGGGTGTGGGAGCTTAGGGACGCCATAAGCGCCGAGCCTCGAAAAGCGCGCGGTCGATCGGCCCGCTAGGCCGTTAGTAACGGTATCGTTACAATATATATATACAGGGCTTCCGTTTCCGTAGAGGCGAGTGAGTTGACGAATTTTTGTAGCGGTGTGGAATAGAGAGCGTGGATCTAAGATAGAGTTGGGGTGAGTGAGAAAGGGTGAGTGAGGAAGAGAGTATAGGGTGTGGCAAGGGTGGGGCAGTGGAGAAGAGAAACGAAAGCGAGGGATTGCAGTTAGATAACGGAAAGAACAAGGGCAGATTTTATTAAGATTAGAAAAGGGGCATAGACAATAGAGGCAAGAAGTTGATAAAGTAGAGAGAGAAGGCGGCAGGAACGTAGTGAGAAATAGGGAAAGGAGTGGAGAGGGCGCTAAAGGCAGAGGATAGGGTAGAGCACGGAGCGTAAAGAAGGAAGATGGAGAGCAGAATAGATAAAATAGAGAAAGAGAGAAGAGATAGCATGGGGGATATTGAGGAGATGTTGAAAAGGAAAAGACGGTTAACGGAAGAAGGAAAAGACGAGGAAGAAAGGGGGGAAGATAAGGAAGAGATTTTTAAGAGAAGTAAGAAGATAATGAGATCGCCAAAAATGGAATTAAGAACGGTGGTAAGGGAAGGTAGAGAGGGGGAAGGGAAAGAGGAGATGAAGGGATGGTTGTTGGAATTGAGGGAGTTAAGAGAGGAAATGAGGGCGGGAATGCTAGGGTTGAGCGAGGAGATAAGGGGGATCTCGGAGGGGCATAAGGAGGCATTGACGAAAGAAATAGAGAAATTAAGGGAGGAGTTGAGGGTGAGAGAGAGGAAGTGGGAAGAGGAGAAAAAGGGGATCAATGAAAGATTAAAGGAAATGGAGAAAGAGATGGAGGCCCTGAGAATGGAGAAAAAGAAGGATAGGAGGGAAGAGAAGAAGGTAGGAGGAGAAAGAGGAGAGGGAAATGCAAATAGAGTACAGCAGAGAATAGAGAGGTTGGAAAAAAATTGGGAAATGAGAGACAAAGGAAAAGGGAGTGCAAACTGCTATGCGAGGAGAAGAGGAAGGAAGATAATGCGAGATGGGAAAAGAGGATAGAGGAAGCGAGGACAGAAGGGCAAATATGGGAGATAGTGAATAGGGAAAGAAAGAAATGGAAGGGAGTGAATAGAGAGATAAAAATGGAGGAGTGGGAGGAATATTTTAGAAATCTGTTGGGAGGTGTAGAGAGAAAGGTGGTCATGGGAGAAAGTAGGGGGAAAGAAGTAGATAAGGAGATGGAGCTGGAAAGAGAGGAAATTCAGAGAGTGGTGGCGAAATTGAAGGACGGGAAGGCGATGGGGCTGGATGAAGTACTCAACGAGGTATGGAAGTATGGGGGAGAGGAAATAATAGATTGGGCATGGAGATTTTGCAACAGAGTGTGGAAGAGAGAAGGATGGCCAGAGGAATGGAAAGAAGAGGTGATAGTGCCGGTAGTGAAGAAGGGGAGAGGGGAAGTGATAGGTGAATATAGGCGAGTGACATTGATGCCAACCCTATATAAGATCCCACTCGGCATATAATATTTCTGATACATTGCTGCAATATTCCATTTAAAATATTACATCTTTCAACAATATTACAGAAATATTTCACGACCGTTTTTGCAACATTTCTGCAATGTTTCAATGTCCGCAATCATTTCAAATGCAACCTTGCTAAAAGATTTCAGCAATATTTCGGTAATATTACTGAAATATTTCTGAAACATATCCCAAGTAGCAAACTGACGTCATAATGACGATAAATTTTGATCACAAAATGACCACTTAGACATCCTAAGTTAGGTCTCATGAGACCCAAAAATGATGTCGATATGTCACATCCACGAGACGTCATTTTTTGATGTTTGTTTGACGGCAAAACTAAAATCAATTACAGTAATAATATATAATAACATACATTAATGTGATATATATTATAGATAAATTTAAATAATTTAATTTATAAAATTAAAGATTTTATTTATATGGAAGATAATTTCTGTTTTATATTTTAAGCAGATAATAACGAACGATTTTCACTGATTCGGACAGAAATTGTCCGAATAAGTGAAAATCGGACATTTATCTGTCTGATTTTCTAAAAATCAGTTCAATATCTGAATTTCCCGGTACGGAAATCGCATCAGAAATTAAACTGATAAAAATAATTACAATATTATTAACCGCATTTTGCAGGCTTTATATACGCTCATGACAAAAATTTGAATACGGATATAGATAGTGAATAGCGCGCTGCATAGCGGTAAGCAAATAAACTATAACCTTAATACTAGTTACAAAAGGACTTTCTGAAAGATTTCAAAAATATTGCAAATGCAATATTTTAAAAAACATGATGCAGGTATATTTCTGAAATATTTCGGATGCAAAGTTACAATTGAAATATTAATGAAATATTTCTGTACCATTTCCGAACATTACAGTATTTCAGCAACATTACATGCCGAGTGGGATATATGGGCAGTATTGACAGAAAGGTTGAAGGAGTAGGTTGAGAGGAAGGGGGTGCTGTCACCAACTCAGGTAGGTTTCAGGAAGGGGAGGGGGACGATAGATAACATATATGTCCGGAAGTGGTGGCATTATTTGTAGATCTAAAGGCAGTTTTCGACTCAGTGAGCAGAGAGGTGGTGTTGGGAGCGATGAGGATAAGAGGAGAGAGGGAGGGATTAGTGGAAGAGGTAGGGGAGATCTTGAGGGAGAAGAAATGTAAGGTGAGAGTTGGGGAGGAGGTGAAATAAGGTTTGTGGACAGCAAGAGGAGTAAGACAAGGGTGTCCTCTGAGTCTCTTGCTATTTAATTTAGTATTGGCGGATTTAGAGGAGGAAATGGGAAAAGTGAGATGGGGAGGAGTGAAATTAGGAGAGGGAAAGATATTCACGCTGTCATATGCGGACGATATAGTATTGATAGCAGAGGAGGAAGGGCAGATGCGGAGTATGTTAGAAAGATTGGAGAGGTACATAGACAAGAAGGAGTTGGAAGTGAACACGGAGAAGAATGAGGTTTAGGAAAGGAGGAGGGAGATGGAAGAAGGTGAGTTGGAGATGGCGGGGGAAAATGATAGAGGAAGTAAAAGTTTTTGCACAACAGATGTACACCACAAAACTACGTACCCACGGTAAAAATGCAGCCTTTGCAGCATCTAATATCTTTTGATAAAATTTGGTTGCTTGCCGCGACATATCAATCATCTCTTGAGCCATTTTTATACTTTTTTCACTTCTTTCAAAACTACCTCACGAACTGTCAGACACTTTGTGACGGACATACCGGGATAGACATTGTCTCGATTAAACATTTTAGAGTAGGGGATGTATCACTTACGAAGAACGCTTACTCTCAGCTCTTGATAAGAAAACAAAAATTAGCATGTTTCCACATACAACTATTTAAAGTCTTTTAAATATGAATAATATATTATTATAATATGTAAACCACTATCGAACGGCTATTGAACGACTATCGAACGGCTACCGAACGGCTTTGGACAGCTATCGAATGGCTATCGAACGGCTATCGAACGGCTTTGAACGGCTCTCGAACAGCTTTGAACGGTTATTGAACGACTATGAACGATTTAAACGGCTATCGAACGGCCATTGAACAGCTTCGAACGGCTATCGAACAGCTATCAAACGGTTACCGAACGGCTATTGAACGGCTTTGAACAGCTATCGAACGGCTATCGAACGACTATTGAACGACTATCGAACGGCTATTGAACAGCTTTGAACGACAAAACAATTATTTATACTCAATTCAAATATTTAAAGTCTATGTCCATGTACTGAAATGTAACATCTATATTTTAATTAACTAGCTGACGCCGCTATCTAACGTCACGTACTGAAATTTAATACTCGCATACTGGGATAAGAAAGAGGAAAAGGGAAGAATAAAAGAGAATAAAATATATTTTAACAATAGTTTATTCTAAATAATGTTTGGGTGAATCTTTATGATGATTCGTCCACCAATTGAATATTTTAAATACATTTTGTAAAGCGCAATTTTTTAAATGTTTTTCACAGCGCATAGTATTAGTAACATCTAGCTTATTTAACGAAGTGATATCTTCATAGTCCGCATCCAAGGTCTCAATAATAACGTCGTTTCTCGCATCATCGTCAAGTATATCGGCCAACCATTCTCGTTTTTCGTGTCCTTTAACGTACACGATAGGAGATGCTCCATCTTCCTCTTCCGTCGCACCCATCACAGCTCTCGTAATCAAACGCCTAGCGAAGCTGTATGGAACGTTTCCATCCTCCCATTGAAGTCCATGGTGATGTCCGATTAGCCATGAAGCTTGGCATCTCTCAGATTTTGTAAGCGCACGCCATGGTACGGGACTTGCAAAAAAGTAGTGAGAAAGAACAAATCCATTTCTCAGTATCGCTACTTCCTTCACGACAAAGTTTCTCCCGATAATGAATCCTTGCAGATCCACAAACGTTGGCGCGATCATGCTGATAATATTACTGTACGATTGCAAGAACGATGTACGACTGCTGTCGATCGTCAAAATCTCAATCTTTATATATTTTTGACATTGGAGGGGATATTTGCTGATCTAGGTAATTTTACGAACTACGTTGGTCAATGGGCAATATTCAACAACGCGATCGTGCAAGATGAGACAATAGGCGGTAGTATTTGCAGGTATATCCTCCTTGCACTCAAACTCTAATCTCACGTCCACGGTGGAATTTTTGACAGACTCGTTTTGTCGCGAGCAATCGATAACCGCGAGAGGACCGCAATGTAAAAATTTTGAAATGTTTAATAGCACATCATCATTATCACATCCGTAATAAGATTTGCGAAAACGAGAGTACATATCGAACAAGAGGGCGAATCTATTTTTATCGAAATCTAAATTTAAATCATCGTAGGGATAAAATTCCGAGTTTAGATAGAGTTTAACGTTGGTCAATTTGCAGTCGTCGAATGTAGTAATATCTTTTGACACAGCATTTTTTCTGCCAGTCTGCAGCGCAAAGATCACGTATCGCGGCTTCTCCAGCTGAGAGGCGGCTTTCACGGTCCACGAATGCTTGGTCGTATTATGCAATAGAGGAAATTCGTATAGATCCCAAGAGCGAAAACTCATATTCAAGTATCGCCCGCTTTCCAACGCGCGTAGCAAGGATAGTTTATTGACCTCGCTCAATATTACATGAGGCATACGCCATTGTATCTTGAATAATTCGATATCAGCTTCAGCCGAAGCATGTCCAAATATGCAATTGTTGTCGTTGCGCGAACGTATCAGAATTAATTCGTGACGAGCGTTGATCACAACTCGCTTATAATCTTCGCAAAAACCCAATAGTATGTTTAGCGGCACGCAAAAATTGAAGTAAGCTTCAGCAGCATTATGCGACATATTCCACGCAGCATTCTCCAAGATTTTACCTTTCTCGGTTGTTAGAGAGACATAGTTTTTAATCGTGGAAGTTATTCCAACGTTTCTGTTGCGGTCAATCTCCACACCGTCGAGTTCATATCGAAGTTCATCAAACAATTGTTCATCTACTTTACGCACCCTCAACTTTCCCTCGACGTATAGAAAACTTTCACATGGTAACGTGTACAAATCTTGATGTTGTATCGGTATCCGTATCTCGTCGCTATATCCAAGCGTTGTGTTGGCGTATGGATTGTACGTATGAGTCTCAATCTTGACGATACGATCGTCAAAGATCGGCTCGCCTCCGATATTCAAGATGTCAATCATATCGTTCAAGTATTTCGTACGACGAATCCCAATGATTTTAAAAACTCGCGATTCAACGCGCTGAGCTTCTTTTTAGCGTAACCAGATATCTGATTATTGTCACCCGATACCGCAGTCACTCGCCTACTCGCAAAAATATTGTCCCTCGTAAAGATATTGTCTCTCGCGTGCTCCGTGCTTTCGTTCAACACAAGCATTTCATTTGTCAAACGCTTTATTTTTGCCGCCGCCGTATATGCAATCTTACGGTAATTTCCTCTCCTCGAAAATCGAGCAAATGTCCTTCTTGATCAACAATGCGTATCGTTAAATCAGTAATGCTCCGTGCGACGATCGGTAGATAAATGATCTGTGCTGGCGTTTCCGATATCTTATATCCTGGCGGCACGCTCGGTGAAAATTCATGTATCGTGTGTACGCGCTTGTCATTGCTGTACGCGCCAGTGGTTACGCTGCATTCTATACGAATAATATTTACGCTAATAATATTTATCGGTACATCCGATTCGTGCCATTTCCGAGGCTGTAATATACGATTCGACGAGAATCCCAACAACGATCCAACGTTGCCCGGTTTACTAAAATTTATTCTATAGACACATTTGATTTCACTCTTTAGCGTATTATGATTAGCGCGAAGCATTATTGGATATTCATCGTGTTCTTCGCCATCAACAATATCGTTGGAATCAACTACGCGTCGATGTCGTAAAATTGCACGTCGGAGATATTCGTTTATTGCGTGTAATTCGTACGATCCCTCGGGAATCGTAATTTCCTTATCGTCGTTATCAAAATAAAATTTATTATTCCAAGAATTCACGTTCGATATCGTATGATAAGTTTCAAAGTCCGTTAAACCAAGCTCGTAATCGCCATCGTTTAAATCTATAGCTGGAAAGTAGCTTACAGCAAGAACGCTACTCTTGCCGGTCAACGTAAGCGTGAGTGACATGCTGGAAAACTGTCGAACGAATACTGAGTCGCGACGGTGAATTGTCAGGCTTTAAATTCATATCGATCATCGACCGTTTGAAGAAATCGAAGACACAATTGTCCACAAATACTTTGATTATAATTTTGATAGGCCGTGTGATTGTATTCTATATTTGCAACATTCTGTCCAAAATATCGCACTAATTCCTTGGGCGGTCGAAGATTTCCAAAACTATCGAAATATACTACACGATCTCCCCTCTTTGCATACGCAACCCAATGAGTACCGAAACCATCGACGTCATCCAAATTGACGATACCGCTCTCATTTCGCCGTATACCGTTTATCGGTAAATTATTGCGCATGAAAACGCCTCTAAAAAATTGTATACGCATACGTCTTGCAAGTTGTTCCAATTGTACATTAGTTGTTACACCGGCAGGCATTTTTATTTTGACGTTTTTTTTTCTTGGCCGCTGTTGAGAACCCTCGTCCGCGCTTGTATGGAGCGAGATAAAGACCGTGACCTTCCATGGCGCGATTATGACGCTGCATTTCTTCGAGCTGACGTTGCGCCGCCTTGCTATCGTTCACCGCCTTCGCGATTCCCGCTGCTCCGCCAGCCAACGAACCGAGAACTCCCAATAATGGTAAAATGGGTAAGATACCACCGCGCTTCGCTATAGGAAGTATTCGTTTTTTCGCAGTCTTTTTCTTCATCGATGATTTTTTTGTTTTCATCCCCATACCGAATTTTGTCTTTGCTTTCATAGCCGCCCAAACAGCTGTAGCGGCTGCTTTCTCACCAATAGTCGAATCTCTCGCGGTAATACGTGTTCGCGCTTTCGTGGCGAGTATATTATCCGCAACGTGTCGTTGACCGAGATCGTTGCTTCCAGAATAAGCTATGTCGTGCTCGCGACACGCGGCATCCAATGGATTGATACCCCGATCGCCTCTAGCCAATCGCGTTTCTAAATGAGTTCCCGGTCCGCAAAACTGATAGCCTGGAATATGTAATTCGATAGGAAGTGCGTTTATCGCACGATTTAACAAACCACCACCTCTTATAATTTTTGCTGGCATTTGCCACAATCTTTTATTAACGGTGTTGGACCGTCGAAATGTGTTTGTTGGCACGGCAAATTATAATGTCGCGTGCATCGACGATACTGTTGAACCTCTGAGTCAGCTTTTATATGTTCGGGAAGCTTGTCCCACAATTGTTCCACGTAGCTACCAAAGTCTCGCAGTAAAACAATCTTGGGGATAATCTGTAACTGCTCGGTGGTAAGCTCGAGAATATCGCTGTCAACCGATAGAAGAAGAAACATTTTTGAGACTGAGCGGTTTCGATTCGGTGCGCCTCTATAAATAGGGCCCCGATGACTCATTTTCCAAAATCTGATTTGAGATTCGCGAGAGCAAACATGCGGTTCGCGCGACAAGCGACGATAATCAAAGTGATAAATTTTGACGATAAAACACGAGTAATGTCCGAGAAAGAAATACGCAAGCATGGAAACATGCTGCCGACTACTATACGCGGTATCATTTGCGGTCCTTCGAATTGCGGTAAGACTAACGTGTTGATAAGTTTGATAGAAAGTCCACACGGTGTACATTTCGAGAATGTGTACGTATACTCGAAATCACTTCAACAACCGAAATATCGATACTTGGAAAATTTGCTATTATCGATCGATGAAATTGGTTATTTTACATTCTCTAATAATAGTGACGTTATTCCACCGAGCGAGGCGCTTCCGAATTCCATTTTTATCTTTGACGACGTGGCATGCGATAAGCAAGATACGATAAGAGAGTACTTTGCAATGGGTCGACACTCGAGCGTCGACTGTTTCTATCTTTGTCAAACGTATGCCAAGATACCCAAGCATCTTATACGGGACAATGCAAATTTACTGATTTTATTTAAACAAGATGGTACAAACTTGAAACATGTATACAACGATCATGTAAATACTGACATGTCTTACGACGATTTTCGCGCATTCTGTCAGAAATGTTGGCAACACGAGTATGGATTTGTAGTGATTGATAAAGACAGTTTACAGACTAATGGACGATATCGAAAAGGATTTAACGATTTTGCAATACCGTAAAGTGGTTAGTCGCTATCGATACATCGATCGAGCAACGTCTAAAAATTTTCGTCCGAGCGCAACATGACGACGACGATTGACAGTGACGATCGTGAGAAGATTGCGAGAGAGATTGTAAAAACGAGCGAATCAATCCGCAAAAAATATCGTTCTTTAAAAACCGGTCAAATGGAGGAAGACGTCGCATTGGAGAGGCACTTTAAACCAATTATCGAACCTCTAAAACAACTTGTCGAAAATACAATCAATGTGGAATCTAATGAAGCGAAAATCGAACCATCGAGTATGCTCGAAGACAAGCATCTGAAAAAAGAGTCTGGAACAAAGCGAACAAGGTCAAATATATCATTGAACGATTCGCTAATAACTTCTACTCCAAATCAATCAAAACGTAAGCGAATGAAACAATTATCGAATGTGGTTACTTCTACTCCGATAAAAGATGTACAATCGAGTCAAATATTGTACGAAAGATCGTCTCCGTATGTGGAAGAAATTTTCGAAACCACGCCTGAAACGCTTGTGACGTCGGTTCAATATCAATTACAAACATCCGAGGGTCAAAATACATTGCGCACACATCTGGGTCCACTAGGGCAAAAATATGTGGGAGCTATTTTGAGTCAAGATAAAAATATCAGTATGGATTATGTTTACGGTGTTAAATTTTGCAACGAAGGAATGATGCTTGGTGATAAAATTTTTGATGTGGATAAAGATGACAATATAATTATCGGTGGAATAAGATACGTGGGAACACCAGGTCTCTACGAGTTGATTTTCAAGAGAATACCCGACGGTGACGTATACAATGACGATGATAAAATTAAATACAAAAATATATTACTGGCGACAAATGCGCATAGACGTGGCAATGATATGCGTAATCCATTGTTAAGTAACAAGGGATACAAGTATAAATATATAATAGCGCCATTAATCTCTATTAAAAATATAATAGCGCCTGGAAAAAAAGCTGGAAGAGGTATAAACATACCGCGCGCTATGGCGTTAAACGATAATAAGATCGATTATGTGCATTGGAATGATCCCAACGAGTTGGTAGATCGCTTGCGATTGCTGGAAGCTTCGCGTCAAGCCGGCAACAATGCCCACGACAATGAAATATTATCAATTATCGAGGAACTTTACGAAGCTGGCCTTATTATAAATTAATCTATGCGTCGGCGAAACGAGTCAGTCTGTCATTATTGTTTGTATCGAAATGTCGATTAATAAATTTGGATTATCGTTGGGAACACCGAACAACTCATACTATCAATGGAATGGATTACTAAGAAATTACGTGCGCGATAACGCTCTGTGTCAGACAGCCTCCGGCTTTGACGCAAGGTCGCGCAAGATACGACGGGTAGCGCAACCGGAAGATGATACTGATGCCGCAAACAAACAGTACGTGGAAATACGTGTCAAGCTTTTAGAAGATAGACTGGAAGAACTTGAGAAAAAAATAATCACGCTCGAGACGAATGTGCAAACGCTGCAAATAATGATGGATGAGATGCAGAAAATGCTTCGGTATGCAACTCACGCGCAGACTACATCTAATTCAGCGCAGGAGAAGAAAGATATATAAAGAATATACGTGGAGGAATTATCTCATTATTGCAAATTATGCCTCGATCAAATATGTCGCAAAAGACCTCTGAAAAACAGCTGCTCGTGGAAGAATTGCATGCTCCAGCGAGAAAAAATTTCCCACGTAGACGTGTCATAGTACACGGATACGACGATCTGTGGCAGGCGGACGTGGTCGAGATGCGTCCATATGCACGATTCAACAAAGGCTACAACTACATACTCACAGTTATCGATGTGTTGAGCAAGTATGCGTGGGCTGTAGCGCTCAAGAGTAAGAGTGGAAACGAGATGTCGGATACGATCGCAAAGATAATTCGAGACGATGGAAGATGCCCGAAAAATTTTCAAACCGACAGAGGAAAAGAATTTTACAACGCAAATGTACAGAAACTCGTGAAGAAACACAGCATTAATCATTATTCGACGTACTCTGTCATGAAAGCCTCGGTCGTGGAACGATTCAACCGAACGTTAAAGAACAATATGTGGAAAATGTTTACGCTTAATGGAAATTACAAGTGGATCGACGCGTTGTCCCGGCTCGTTGGAGAGTACAATGCGCGAAAACATCGCACTATCGGTATGAGACCTATCGATGTTACCCCCGCGATCGCCGATAAACTTTTAAATACGGTATACAGCAACGTAAAGATTGCGGCACCGGCAAGATTCAAAGTAGGCGATCCGGTACGCGTGAGTAAAGTCAAGACCATCTTTAAGAAAGGTTACACGCCAAATTGGTCGACCGAAGTGTTTAAGATCGTTAAAGTGCAGAAAACTAATCCCGTGACCTATGTACTCAAAGATTCGCGCGGAAATCCCATCGCCGGCGGATTTTACGAATACGAGTTACAACGCGTTGCTAATCCCGACGTACATCTCGTGGAAAAGGTGATACGCAAAAAGGGTGACAAGGTTTATGTGAAATGGCTGGGATTTGATGCGACACACAACTCTTGGATAGATAAAAATAATATATTATAAATATGTTAACAATAATACATAATAATATTTTACAAATATAAACAAAATTGTAACTTTATAAAATATACATATAATTTACAATAAATATACATATAATTTTTATTTACAATAAATATACGTAATTTTTTATTTACAATAAATATACATGATTTTTATTTACAACGGTATTTTGTAATGTCCCCACGGTAGCGTGTCGGTGGTTTCGGGTACGATATACCGCTTGTCATCGTACGGACTTAGAGCAATTTTTGTCTCGCGGATGTGTATACTTCGTGTAATTTAGATCTTATACAAGACTGCTGACGCGTCATTTCAATCTCTTCGTTCAAACACCGCGTGTAATCGTCGAACGTTATCGTTCTCGCGACGACGTTACTCTTGACGCCTTTTACTTTTTTCGTATCCTTCTTACCATCTACTCGCAACGCGTACATTTTTGCCCTAAGCCCGACGAATTCGGTCATGATGGCGCCATTATTCTCGTCCTTCATTAAACCCGGTATCTTTTTATTCGCGAGCGGTATACCGTACACATTGTCCACCGCATAATCGCTGGTATCGAATCTGTCGACGTTGCGCTTTATATTCTCATATACATCTTCACACTCGATGTGATATATGAGACTGTCGGTGTCGGTGTACATGACTTTACATTTCTCTCGATACATAGGTACCATATAATCGTGGTGAAACTCGTACAAACATGTCTTGGATATGTCGAGTATACACATACCCACGTAGATTGGTTTATTAAATTTAACTTCGAGATTGCGCAATTCAACGGCGATCAGATTCTCCGAAAACACGCTTCTACTATGAAAATTTGGTTTTGCGATCATCGCCTCTGCGCCATATCTTCCATCCCAATGTGTCACGAGCTTAATATTAACGTGATTGCGCACATTTTCCATCGTTTTGCCAAATACCGCATTATTCATTAATTTATATAAATTTTTTTCAAAATCATTTTTCGCGAGTGTTCGGAATTGTGTATTGAGTTCGATATAACTGCGAAGCCATGGAGATTGCGAAAACTGTAATATTCGATGTATTTTTGTAACGCGAAGTCCGTGTCGCGTGCATTGCTGCAGGTTGCGGTAATGTATTACGTAACGCTTCTTATCATATAAGGTTGCGAGCAGCTTATCCTGCCGCTTACCAGGTGGTTTGTCGCGTGTCGGGCAAAACGGTAGGTCAGTGTGCGCATCGTGAACACGTTGCGGATACTCGAGATCGACTTCAAGGATGTAGCCTATAGGCGAATCGAGCGCGATCGATGATGTATCAAAATCGGATACGTCGTCGACCCATCGAAAATCTGCATAGGGCAAGGGTTGACACATTGCCCATCCGTACAAATTATTTACATCAAAGTACGTGAGATATGATGAAGGTTTCGATGGATCGTACGATTGCATATACTTGTTATTAGCATGTGCGTATCTGTTGGAACATTGACTCAAACCACCGCGTATTCCGCGTTCGATAAATAAAACCATGTCGATATCCGTAAGCAATTCGAATGTAATATTCGTATGCTTCAACATGGCGTCCCACGTGTATCCGGGAAGAGTATAGTAATACGCGGGGTCGAGCCCATAACTTTTAATACAACTCTCGCGGAAATTTTCAAAAATGTCTGCTAATAACAAGACATCAATTTTGAGATACAAGTCGCTATATTCGCCCAGCGTTCGAATGGAGAACCGCTTCCAGACGTTCTCGGCGTGCGCGTAATCGCTCTCGGATATTGTGTCACCGGTCAAGGAACTGTAAAATGATTCGCGCGGTGGTAAACACGTATCTTGCAACCTGTCGACGCAGTCAATATATTCGTACGGAAAGACGCCCTTCCGTGTTAATAAATTGAAATTGTCATTCGATAAATTTAGAAATTCAGATTTTAAAATTTTGAGTTTGTCTTTATTCAAGAATGATGCCAATTTATCGAGACTAGCTGTGAGAAATTTATACGAATCGATAAAACGCAATTTAATATGATTTTTTGATTTCTCTTCGCCAAGTTTAACATTTTTCGTAAACGATATATATTTTTCTTTTGTTATCGGAAGTAACTCGATTCTCCCTTCGAACGCTGTAGCTATTTCCTTTATAATAAAATGTGCGTCGTAACCGGATAAATTATGAAAAACTATTGGAATGCAAAAAGAATCTTTATAATTTAAATTGCAATTTGAATGCGCGGGACCTCTGTATCGCCCGGTCAGATGGCAATGATCGCGTACGCGTGTATCGTCTTGGACGAATGGTTTCTCGCAAATGTGACATTGTGTCGCGCTGTGAAATTTTTCCCATTCATCAGATGTTAAATTTACCATGGGGACATTAGCTGATAAAATACTTTTTACACGTTGCGCTAAATTTTTTAGTTCTTCGACGAACCATGACATGCAATCGATACCGCGACGAGAATGATACGCGGATAACGAATCGTCGTACGAACAGTGTACATAATATGCAATGCTAAATACTTTATGATGTTGGTAGTTTCTCTCTTCCTCCGTCTTCTCCAAAACGCACTCCAAGTCGGCGTACACGACGAAAGGAAGCCGCTCCTTCCGATTATAGTTGTTGAACGTGAGCCACTTGTCCTTATCGCTCGGTAATCGGATAGCGCACTCGTTCATCTCTCGACAGTCCACCGTATGTGATTGTAACTTGTCGTTCGAATCAAAGTAGTGCAAACATCTGTAAAAAGAAATACTTTTTTATTTTTTTGTTCAATTATTTCTACAATGTGATTTATTAAATATATACGTACCGATCGCAGATATATTTTTGACCATTATGTTTGCTCAATTGCGAGCTCACGAGCCTGGATAGATTCTTGATCCACGCGAAATGTCCAACGTTGTTGTCTTCCACGT
>JAXRKO010001495.1:0-16123 GCA_037039905.1 Formica aserva
TCCTCACCGGGTTGCAAGGAAACGAATTATTCGTTTACCTGGACGACATAGTCGTTTATGCAAGATCTTTAGAAGAACACAACATAAAAATCAAAGAATTAATGCAAAGGCTAAAAGAATCGAATCTGCAACTACAGCCCGACAAGTGCCAATTCTTGAGGCACGAAGTCGCTTACCTAGGGCACATTATCGGAGCAGACGGAGTGAGACCAGATCCTAACAAAATTATCGCGGTTCAACATTTTCCAAAACCAAGAAACTACAAAAACATAAAACAATTTCTGGGTCTCGTGGGATACTACCGACGATTCATTAGGGACTTTTCGAAAATTGCGAAACCTCTCACGGACTTGTTAAAAAAGGATAAACCTTTTGTATGGACACCATCGCAGGAAGCAGCATTTAGCAAATTAACGCATGAATTATTAAAAGAACCCGTCTTACAATACCCAAATTTTAGAGAATCATTCTTACTAACTACAGACGCTAGTGGGTACGCTATAGGGGGCGTACTGAGCCAAGGACAGATAGGAAAAGACTTACCTATTTCATATATTTCCAGGACTCTGAATGAGGCAGAGGGGAGATATTCCACTATTGAAAAAGAGTGCTTGGCCGTAGTCTACTGTGTAACATACTTCCGGCACTATTTATACGGCAGGAAATTCACCATCCTCACAGATCATAAACCACTAGTTTGGCTACATTCGGTTAAGGATCCCAGCTCCCGATTATGGAAATGGAGACTAAAACTATCAGAGTACGAATATGAAATACGATACAAAACAGGAAAGACTAATGTAGTAGCAGACGCACTTTCCAGAAACCCGCCTATTCCTGACGCTTCCATACTTCCCCTGACAGAACCAGATGATAATTCAAATGAATCCCTCTTCTCATATAAGACAGCCACACAACAGTCTAGACCGTCCATCACCTTCTCTTCCAATGATAATAACCACGCAGTAAATCTCGACTATCAACAACAAACGGCTATCAAAGATTTAAACGAAAATGCTTTACTAACCCCACCGGTAACCACAAGAATCTCATCCCAAATCTTCTTCCCCAACCCCGAGAACCCAAATGAAGATCTAGATGAACAAGAGCAAGAACCCGACCAAAGCGATCCGGAAACGCCGGAAGAAGATTCAGAAAATGAAAGTGAGAATAATGAACCTACATCTCCACAACCTCGCTCCTCAGGCGAAGAGAATGATTTTAAAATTAACGAAACGCGAGATTCACTGCTCTCGCGAAAGGATAACCATATCATTTTTACTACACTCGAAGGACATCCCTATGATAAAGGCGCGAAAGATTATTTGGCAGAAAATAAACTCCCCACGTACAAAGACTTAACGTTCACAAGAGTAAAGATAACAAACCTCAATAGCGGGAAATATTTAATAAACGTCCCTATTAAACAAAACGAAAGAATACAAATAGAACGAAACGATATTATAAACGGAATAAGATCATTGAGGGACGCCATAATAGAATTAAATTTAAAAACCATCAGTATAGCGCAACATGATTTATACGATACAGTTCCATGGATTTTTGTATATAAAAACCTAAAAAGATTTCTTTCAGACTTGTCAATAGTCATAACAGTCTGCAAATCCTTGATAAGATGCCCTGGTCTAGCAGAAAGAACAAATATTATCCATGAAAAACACGCCACTAAGATTGGAGGACACAAAGGCGTAAATAAAACTTACCATCGGATTAGGCAAAACTACTATTGGCCCACAATGAAAAAAGACATACAGGATTACATAAAAAACTGCAGGGATTGCCAAGTAAAAAAATTAACAAGAGTAAAAACGAAACAACCCATGATGATCACTGACACTCCAGGAACCGCCTTTGATAAAGTATCCATGGACGTAGTAGGACCATTGCCAGTAACGAACCGGAATAACTCTTACATTTTAACTATACAAGACCTCTTAACGAAATACTCAGTCGCTACCCCTATGGAAACGGCAGATTCCATCACAATAGCTAACGCCTTCATAAAAGATTTCATCTGCATATATGGAGCACCGAGGGCCTTATTAACAGACCAAGCTCCGACCTTTTTCACTTCTCTAATGAAAGCAATCGCTAGCTATTTCAAAATAAAGCAATGCCGTACAACTGCCTACTACCCGCAATCAAATGGATCGATCGAACGTTCACATCACGTATTAACGGAATACTTAAAGATGTACACGAGCCGAAATAGCGAATGGGATGAGCATATTAAACCTGCCATGTTCGCTTACAACACTTCGGTCCACGAAGGAACCGGCTATACTCCTTACTCCCTAATCTTCGGACATCTTCCCAGAACTCCATCCTCTTCCGTAGTTCCTGAAGACATTCCTGAACAACCCTACCAAGACTATCTCGTTAACCTTTTTGACACCTTGAAAAATTCACAAGGTCTAGCGAAACAAAATCTCATACAATCAAAAGAGAAAAGTAAGACATATTACGACAAAAGAATTAATATCCAAAACTTTAAAGTCAATGATAAAGTTTATTTACTAAAGGAACCCACAAAAGGAAAGTTAGACGACCAATATACCGGGCCTTACAAAATTTTAGAAATTTTACCGATGAACAACGCAAGAATAGACTTTCGCGGAAAACCACGCGTAGTCCACGTAAATAAATTAAAGCTGTGCAGAGGCACATACTATATAGATCCGGGATGAAAGAAAGTGCAAAAAGAGAAATTTTGTAAGCGCAGCCTGGACCCCCGGATCCAGTAGTATTAAGATCTTTAAATATCTTTGTTTCTTTTCCATTATTATCATCATTATCACTATCATCCTGACTACACGTGCTTGTATACTCACACTCGACACATTTTGTAACACAAAACAACACGAACAAGCAACATTATGCACTATTGTAAACCTAATTGTAATATCTTTTATTTTTAAGGTTTTCTACATTCTACTCTTCTTGTCGGTTACCGCAACATTGCTCTCTGGCACATCAGCCATAATAGCGTACGATTGCGGAGGAGCGTACCTCAACGTTACCACTGTGTCACTTTTAAGATCAGGTGAATGCGATTTAGACATCGACACACCAGTAACAACTAATACGTATATACAACTTTTACAATTATCGAATTATGCACAAACACAAGTTATCCAATGTAAAATAGAAATCATGCGCATTATACATCACTGCGGCATGCACTCGCACATTTCCTCAGTCCATAACGGTTACGCTAGTTACTTACAAGAAACATCTCGTAGCAGATGTGTGCAGATGCACAAAGAAGGACTTTTAAGAATAGGAAGCTCCGAAATAATAGACGGTTTAAAATCAAATCACACATACTATCGAAGCGTTACACTTGCAGGAAAAGTAAATGTAGACGGCAAATGCAACGGAATTCAATACTCCGATCACTATGGCACTTGGGACGACGTAGTCGTGCAAGCCACTGTAAAAATATCGTTAAAAGATTCATACGTTCCAATTAAATTAAATACAGGAAAGATAGTTTTAAAATCCGGTACCGTTTGCGACTTAGGAGACGAAACATGCATAGACTCAGACGATGGTTATTCATTTTGGGAAAGCATTCCTGCCACCGCGTGTGGATTCGAAAATTACGATATATTATACGAAGGAAGTGCTATTAAATTCCAAGGATTTCAAGATGCGCACAATACTACTATTTTTTCCTTAGAAACACAAGACACAACCTTTGCTCTCACATTGACACGCAGACACACCATTTGTGGATACACCTTATATGGGACAGAACATCCTAAATTATTCATCTTCGAAACACAAAAAGGAAACATTTTCAAAACCCAATCAAAAACTGCTATCACGAACCTTGATATGTTTACTTACGCAAATTCTAAATTCGTTTACGTCGAGAAATACATAAGGAGCCAAATAACCTCCTTATACCAAGATGTAATCCTGCAGAAATGTGAGTTAGAGAAACAGGTGATACAGAATACACTGTCGCTTGCCTCTATCTTACCAGACGAATTTGCATACAGGCTCATGAAGTCTCCCGGATATATGGCAGTAACTGCAGGAGAAGTAATTCATGTCATAAAGTGTATACCGATAGACGTAACACTTAGAAAAACTAACACATGTCACACAGAACTACCAGTCACGTTTCGAAACGCCTCACTATACATGACTCCCAAATCACGCATTCTGACGAGACAAAATACACTTAGAGACTGCAATCCTTTACTACCTATCCTCTATAACATAGACGAGACTTGGATACAATTCAATCCTGTACCTGCAATGGCAAACCCTCCACATACAATAAAACCACTAACTAAATTAACATGGAAGTATTTGGCACCGAAATCCTTGGCAACAAGTGGAATATATACTCAAGATGATTTAGATAATTTAAGAGATCACATTATGTTTCCAGCGGAAAAAAGCGCTGTATTACATACCATCGCTAGAGGATTCACGGGTCAAACTATACCGTCCGATGCAATTTCGCTACAAAACTTGTTAGATGAAGACTCTTTGACTAAGATCTATAATAACACATTATCAAAAATCTGGAACGGTTTTACTACATTCGGCGCAGCGACTGCCGGCGTATTCGGCATTTTTATCATTATAAGAATCATTAAAATTGTATTCGACACAATGATCCACGGATACGCGTTACACGCAGCGTATGGTTGTAGCCTACATTTACTCGGAGCTGTCTGGAGCTCCTTTACCCACTTACTACTATACTTAGCAAATAGACCACAACCCAACGAAACACCGGAAAATCCACCGGAACACACTGCGATAAACATACCCAACACAAACACGACACCAAACGCACCTGTCGAAAACGCAGAACCACCTACAATACCCATTGTATATTCCTTTAGAGACATACGTGCCAGACTGGACGAACAAATTTCGCCATAAAATTCTTTTAACCCGAAATTTAAACTAAGGGGGGTGGTGTGACGTCCCAGCCGCACATCTATTTTTCAAATAAACATTAAATTTATTGCTAACGCACCTACAAGAGGTGAAGGGAATAAGGATTTAAAGAAAATTGTTCGTTCATACAGAGAGTATAATATAAAATGTAATATTCGTACTTGCGGAGCACCCCGTATATAACCAGCGCTCGAGCGATTTAGCGAGTGACGTATAAGTAATCGTAACATATAAGACTACTTAATAATGAATAACGTTATACTTGCATTCGAGACAATGAAACCATATGCTTAAACAATTAATCTGGACACTACGAAATTAATAAGACATATATATATATATATATATATATACCATTCATTCTAATAATTATACCTTTGATGTGAAAACTAACGTCTAGAATTAATAAGAAAATACATATAAAAGAAATGAAGCAATGAACAATGCAAATGTAATGTTATTAACCAGCAACTGCGTATCCCATATAGTTATTGTAAAACGGGATAAATATTAAGATGCTTTAATAATTAAGTAAACGAGCATTTATATTCGCACATTTAAATTTAAGATAAATATTAATATTAAGAGCTTTATACCTTCTACATATTATTAACTTTTATATACGCATTTATACCCGTACTCTATACCACGCATATGCATTCTATATAACTTAGCATTTCTATAGTATAAGTAGTCATAAGGAACTAAGCATATAAGAATATTCAGTATAGAATATTATTAACCCATGCTAAGCATTATAGAATTCTTAAACGTGCATTAGGATGCAAGTCCGCCGTCGATCGATAATCTTATCCGCCCGCCCGATAAGATAACTAAGAGAATGCGTATTGAAAGCATGGAGCAGCGGACAATGCAAATGCAATGCAATTAACTAAGAAATGCGCATCCCGTGTATGTAATGCAAACGGGACAACCAATACACGCTTTAATAATTAAGTACACGAGCATTTATATATATTCACACATCAATATTAAGAATTTTATATCTTTTACATATTACTCATTATTAACTTTAAGAATATTATATCTTTATACACATTTATACCCATACAAATATGCTATGCTACGCGTACACGTATTCTATATAACGTAGCATTTTTATATTAACATTATAGGTAGCAATAAGGAACTAGGCATATAAGAAATAATATTTTATTCATAGCAGTATTTTATAAGAGTCTTAGAACGTGCATCGGAATGCACGTCCGCCGTCGATCAATACTCTTATCCGCCGGGCGGATAAGATAAGGAGGAAGCCCGGAGAACAACGGTTGCAGAAGCTGATGCAAGCGGGCTTGGAATGCGGCCGGCGAAAACACTCGCTGTCCTTCTCGCACAGGGAAGCCCCGAGTGACGTAGCGTTGCTTAGCAACCACGCTTCCCGTTCACCATGCAACGGCATAGAAGCCCTATCCCACCACGCACAGTAGGCGCTCCCACTGCAGCATCTTCCCACCAACACCCGAAGACCGGAGGAGCTCAGAGCAAGCGCAGCATCCAGCATTATTAACTCGGCGCTCTTACAGTTAACTCGTTTTCAATTAAGAAGCATTCTAGCCTTTGTCACAAAGCGTTAGCATTTAATAATCCGGCGTGCGCGTCGTCAAGCTTCCAATTCGCACAGTCTTTAAGACTTTTATATATACTCCTCTGTAAAGAAAGAGTTTACCAGCCGCTAGTCTAGCGACTGTAATATTACTAACTTAACGTTGAATATAAAATAAAGTGAACTTTTATATTGCAACGCCTCGCAATTATTTAACGACCGGCTATTCCTACATCCTTGATCAGCCGTCGTCCACTGTAGTCAGCAGACACAGTAATTTCTCGGAACCTTCGAAAAGACCATCCACAGGAAGGAATCCAACGTGCTTGGAGAACATCATACAGCATATATTCAGATATAAAAATCTGGTAAGTTAAGGTAACACCGATTTCACAGTGACAAGTTGAAGCCTTCTGGTCCCTGGCAGACTCGGTGAACTGCAGAGTGGCCAAAATCATACTTTTCTATTTAAATAAATCACGAATAAATACTTACCAGTAAGGAACAAATAAATAATCCATACAGATTTATTATCACTATTATTATCATATGTTCACGCTCTCTGGTCTATTTAACAGGAGAAATAAGAATATAATTTTTTTTATTAACTTCGAATACTGGGACGTGACACAGGCACGTAACTAAGTCGTTCCGAACGAAGGAAACTTGCGTACATAGCGATCTTAGCTCTGTGTGCCGAGAAGCGTTGTTCCTCAATTTCCTTGATGTGTTATGAAAATTTTCGGCAAATCTCGCTTACAGGCACGTAACTAAGTCGTTCCGAACGAAGGAAACTTGCGTACATAGCGATCTTAGCTCTGTGTGCCGAGAAGCGTTGTTCCTCAATTTCCTTGATGTGTTATGAAAATTTTCGGCAAATCTCGCTTACAGGCACGTAACTAAGTCGTTCCGAACGAAGGAAACTTGCGTACATAGCGATCTTAGCTCTGTGTGCCGAGAAGCGTTGTTCCTCAATTTCCTTGATGTGTTATGAAAATTTTCGGCAAATCTCACTTACAGGCACGTAACTAAGTCGTTCCGAACGAAGGAAACTTGCGTACATAGCGATCTTAGCTCTGTGTGCCGAGAAGCGTTGTTCCTCAATTTCCTTGATGTGTTATGAAAATTTTCGGCAAATCTCGCTTACAGGCACGTAACTAAGTCGTTCCGAACGAAGGAAACTTGCGTACATAGCGATCTTAGCTCTGTGTGCCGAGAAGCGTTGTTCCTCAATTTCCTTGATGTGTTATGAAAATTTTCGGCAAATCTCGCTTACAGGCACGTAACTAAGTCGTTCCGAACGAAGGAAACTTGCGTACATAGCGATCTTAGCTCTGTGTGCCGAGAAGCGTTGTTCCTCAATTTCCTTGATGTGTTATGAAAATTTTCGGCAAATCTCGCTTACAGGCACGTAACTAAGTCGTTCCGAACGAAGGAAACTTGCGTACATAGCGATCTTAGCTCTGTGTGCCGAGAAGCGTTGTTCCTCAATTTCCTTGATGTGTTATGAAAATTTTCGGCAAATCTCGCTTACAGGCACGTAACTAAGTCGTTCCGAACGAAGGAAACTTGCGTACATAGCGATCTTAGCTCTGTGTGCCGAGAAGCGTTGTTCCTCAATTTCCTTGATGTGTTATGAAAATTTTCGGCAAATCTCGCTTACAGGCACGTAACTAAGTCGTTCCGAACGAAGGAAACTTGCGTACATAGCGATCTTAGCTCTGTGTGCCGAGAAGCGTTGTTCCTCAATTTCCTTGATGTGTTATGAAAATTTTCGGCAAATCTCACTTACAGGCACGTAACTAAGTCGTTCCGAACGAAGGAAACTTGCGTACATAGCGATCTTAGCTCTGTGTGCCGAGAAGCGTTGTTCCTCAATTTCCTTGATGTGTTATGAAAATTTTCGGCAAATCTCGCTTACAGGCACGTAACTAAGTCGTTCCGAACGAAGGAAACTTGCGTACATAGCGATCTTAGCTCTGTGTGCCGAGAAGCGTTGTTCCTCAATTTCCTTGATGTGTTATGAAAATTTTCGGCAAATCTCACTTACAGGCACGTAACTAAGTCGTTCCGAACGAAGGAAACTTGCGTACATAGCGATCTTAGCTCTGTGTGCCGAGAAGCGTTGTTCCTCAATTTCCTTGATGTGTTATGAAAATTTTCGGCAAATCTCGCTTACAGGCACGTAACTAAGTCGTTCCGAACGAAGGAAACTTGCGTACATAGCGATCTTAGCTCTGTGTGCCGAGAAGCGTTGTTCCTCAATTTCCTTGATGTGTTATGAAAATTTTCGGCAAATCTCGCTTACAGGCACGTAACTAAGTCGTTCCGAACGAAGGAAACTTGCGTACATAGCGATCTTAGCTCTGTGTGCCGAGAAGCGTTGTTCCTCAATTTCCTTGATGTGTTATGAAAATTTTCGGCAAATCTCACTTACAGGCACGTAACTAAGTCGTTCCGAACGAAGGAAACTTGCGTACATAGCGATCTTAGCTCTGTGTGCCGAGAAGCGTTGTTCCTCAATTTCCTTGATGTGTTATGAAAATTTTCGGCAAATCTCGCTTACAGGCACGTAACTAAGTCGTTCCGAACGAAGGAAACTTGCGTACATAGCGATCTTAGCTCTGTGTGCCGAGAAGCGTTGTTCCTCAATTTCCTTGATGTGTTATGAAAATTTTCGGCAAATCTCGCTTACAGGCACGTAACTAAGTCGTTCCGAACGAAGGAAACTTGCGTACATAGCGATCTTAGCTCTGTGTGCCGAGAAGCGTTGTTCCTCAATTTCCTTGATGTGTTATGAAAATTTTCGGTAAATCTCACTTACAGGCACGTAACTAAGTCGTTCCGAACGAAGGAAACTTGCGTACATAGCGATCTTAGCTCTGTGTGCCGAGAAGCGTTGTTCCTCAATTTCCTTGATGTGTTATGAAAATTTTCGGCAAATCTCGCTTACAGGCACGTAACTAAGTCGTTCCGAACGAAGGAAACTTGCGTACATAGCGATCTTAGCTCTGTGTGCCGAGAAGCGTTGTTCCTCAATTTCCTTGATGTGTTATGAAAATTTTCGGCAAATCTCGCTTACAGGCACGTAACTAAGTCGTTCCGAACGAAGGAAACTTGCGTACATAGCGATCTTAGCTCTGTGTGCCGAGAAGCGTTGTTCCTCAATTTCCTTGATGTGTTATGAAAATTTTCGGCAAATCTCACTTACAGGCACGTAACTAAGTCGTTCCGAACGAAGGAAACTTGCGTACATAGCGATCTTAGCTCTGTGTGCCGAGAAGCGTTGTTCCTCAATTTCCTTGATGTGTTATGAAAATTTTCGGCAAATCTCACTTACAGGCACGTAACTAAGTCGTTCCGAACGAAGGAAACTTGCGTACATAGCGATCTTAGCTCTGTGTGCCGAGAAGCGTTGTTCCTCAATTTCCTTGATGTGTTATGAAAATTTTCGGCAAATCTCACTTACAGGCACGTAACTAAGTCGTTCCGAACGAAGGAAACTTGCGTACATAGCGATCTTAGCTCTGTGTGCCGAGAAGCGTTGTTCCTCAATTTCCTTGATGTGTTATGAAAATTTTCGGCAAATCTCACTTACAGGCACGTAACTAAGTCGTTCCGAACGAAGGAAACTTGCGTACATAGCGATCTTAGCTCTGTGTGCCGAGAAGCGTTGTTCCTCAATTTCCTTGATGTGTTATGAAAATTTTCGGCAAATCTCGCTTACAGGCACGTAACTAAGTCGTTCCGAACGAAGGAAACTTGCGTACATAGCGATCTTAGCTCTGTGTGCCGAGAAGCGTTGTTCCTCAATTTCCTTGATGTGTTATGAAAATTTTCGGCAAATCTCACTTACAGGCACGTAACTAAGTCGTTCCGAACGAAGGAAACTTGCGTACATAGCGATCTTAGCTCTGTGTGCCGAGAAGCGTTGTTCCTCAATTTCCTTGATGTGTTATGAAAATTTTCGGCAAATCTCGCTTACAGGCACGTAACTAAGTCGTTCCGAACGAAGGAAACTTGCGTACATAGCGATCTTAGCTCTGTGTGCCGAGAAGCGTTGTTCCTCAATTTCCTTGATGTGTTATGAAAATTTTCGGCAAATCTCACTTACAGGCACGTAACTAAGTCGTTCCGAACGAAGGAAACTTGCGTACATAGCGATCTTAGCTCTGTGTGCCGAGAAGCGTTGTTCCTCAATTTCCTTGATGTGTTATGAAAATTTTCGGCAAATCTCACTTACAGGCACGTAACTAAGTCGTTCCGAACGAAGGAAACTTGCGTACATAGCGATCTTAGCTCTGTGTGCCGAGAAGCGTTGTTCCTCAATTTCCTTGATGTGTTATGAAAATTTTCGGCAAATCTCACTTACAGGCACGTAACTAAGTCGTTCCGAACGAAGGAAACTTGCGTACATAGCGATCTTAGCTCTGTGTGCCGAGAAGCGTTGTTCCTCAATTTCCTTGATGTGTTATGAAAATTTTCGGCAAATCTCGCTTACAGGCACGTAACTAAGTCGTTCCGAACGAAGGAAACTTGCGTACATAGCGATCTTAGCTCTGTGTGCCGAGAAGCGTTGTTCCTCAATTTCCTTGATGTGTTATGAAAATTTTCGGCAAATCTCACTTACAGGCACGTAACTAAGTCGTTCCGAACGAAGGAAACTTGCGTACATAGCGATCTTAGCTCTGTGTGCCGAGAAGCGTTGTTCCTCAATTTCCTTGATGTGTTATGAAAATTTTCGGCAAATCTCGCTTACAGGCACGTAACTAAGTCGTTCCGAACGAAGGAAACTTGCGTACATAGCGATCTTAGCTCTGTGTGCCGAGAAGCGTTGTTCCTCAATTTCCTTGATGTGTTATGAAAATTTTCGGCAAATCTCGCTTACAGGCACGTAACTAAGTCGTTCCGAACGAAGGAAACTTGCGTACATAGCGATCTTAGCTCTGTGTGCCGAGAAGCGTTGTTCCTCAATTTCCTTGATGTGTTATGAAAATTTTCGGCAAATCTCACTTACAGGCACGTAACTAAGTCGTTCCGAACGAAGGAAACTTGCGTACATAGCGATCTTAGCTCTGTGTGCCGAGAAGCGTTGTTCCTCAATTTCCTTGATGTGTTATGAAAATTTTCGGCAAATCTCACTTACAGGCACGTAACTAAGTCGTTCCGAACGAAGGAAACTTGCGTACATAGCGATCTTAGCTCTGTGTGCCGAGAAGCGTTGTTCCTCAATTTCCTTGATGTGTTATGAAAATTTTCGGCAAATCTCGCTTACAGGCACGTAACTAAGTCGTTCCGAACGAAGGAAACTTGCGTACATAGCGATCTTAGCTCTGTGTGCCGAGAAGCGTTGTTCCTCAATTTCCTTGATGTGTTATGAAAATTTTCGGCAAATCTCGCTTACAGGCACGTAACTAAGTCGTTCCGAACGAAGGAAACTTGCGTACATAGCGATCTTAGCTCTGTGTGCCGAGAAGCGTTGTTCCTCAATTTCCTTGATGTGTTATGAAAATTTTCGGCAAATCTCACTTACAGGCACGTAACTAAGTCGTTCCGAACGAAGGAAACTTGCGTACATAGCGATCTTAGCTCTGTGTGCCGAGAAGCGTTGTTCCTCAATTTCCTTGATGTGTTATGAAAATTTTCGGCAAATCTCACTTACAGGCACGTAACTAAGTCGTTCCGAACGAAGGAAACTTGCGTACATAGCGATCTTAGCTCTGTGTGCCGAGAAGCGTTGTTCCTCAATTTCCTTGATGTGTTATGAAAATTTTCGGCAAATCTCGCTTACAGGCACGTAACTAAGTCGTTCCGAACGAAGGAAACTTGCGTACATAGCGATCTTAGCTCTGTGTGCCGAGAAGCGTTGTTCCTCAATTTCCTTGATGTGTTATGAAAATTTTCGGTAAATCTCACTTACAGGCACGTAACTAAGTCGTTCCGAACGAAGGAAACTTGCGTACATAGCGATCTTAGCTCTGTGTGCCGAGAAGCGTTGTTCCTCAATTTCCTTGATGTGTTATGAAAATTTTCGGCAAATCTCGCTTACAGGCACGTAACTAAGTCGTTCCGAACGAAGGAAACTTGCGTACATAGCGATCTTAGCTCTGTGTGCCGAGAAGCGTTGTTCCTCAATTTCCTTGATGTGTTATGAAAATTTTCGGCAAATCTCGCTTACAGGCACGTAACTAAGTCGTTCCGAACGAAGGAAACTTGCGTACATAGCGATCTTAGCTCTGTGTGCCGAGAAGCGTTGTTCCTCAATTTCCTTGATGTGTTATGAAAATTTTCGGCAAATCTCGCTTACAGGCACGTAACTAAGTCGTTCCGAACGAAGGAAACTTGCGTACATAGCGATCTTAGCTCTGTGTGCCGAGAAGCGTTGTTCCTCAATTTCCTTGATGTGTTATGAAAATTTTCGGCAAATCTCGCTTACAGGCACGTAACTAAGTCGTTCCGAACGAAGGAAACTTGCGTACATAGCGATCTTAGCTCTGTGTGCCGAGAAGCGTTGTTCCTCAATTTCCTTGATGTGTTATGAAAATTTTCGGCAAATCTCGCTTACAGGCACGTAACTAAGTCGTTCCGAACGAAGGAAACTTGCGTACATAGCGATCTTAGCTCTGTGTGCCGAGAAGCGTTGTTCCTCAATTTCCTTGATGTGTTATGAAAATTTTCGGCAAATCTCACTTACAGGCACGTAACTAAGTCGTTCCGAACGAAGGAAACTTGCGTACATAGCGATCTTAGCTCTGTGTGCCGAGAAGCGTTGTTCCTCAATTTCCTTGATGTGTTATGAAAATTTTCGGCAAATCTCACTTACAGGCACGTAACTAAGTCGTTCCGAACGAAGGAAACTTGCGTACATAGCGATCTTAGCTCTGTGTGCCGAGAAGCGTTGTTCCTCAATTTCCTTGATGTGTTATGAAAATTTTCGGCAAATCTCGCTTACAGGCACGTAACTAAGTCGTTCCGAACGAAGGAAACTTGCGTACATAGCGATCTTAGCTCTGTGTGCCGAGAAGCGTTGTTCCTCAATTTCCTTGATGTGTTATGAAAATTTTCGGCAAATCTCGCTTACAGGCACGTAACTAAGTCGTTCCGAACGAAGGAAACTTGCGTACATAGCGATCTTAGCTCTGTGTGCCGAGAAGCGTTGTTCCTCAATTTCCTTGATGTGTTATGAAAATTTTCGGCAAATCTCACTTACAGGCACGTAACTAAGTCGTTCCGAACGAAGGAAACTTGCGTACATAGCGATCTTAGCTCTGTGTGCCGAGAAGCGTTGTTCCTCAATTTCCTTGATGTGTTATGAAAATTTTCGGCAAATCTCACTTACAGGCACGTAACTAAGTCGTTCCGAACGAAGGAAACTTGCGTACATAGCGATCTTAGCTCTGTGTGCCGAGAAGCGTTGTTCCTCAATTTCCTTGATGTGTTATGAAAATTTTCGGCAAATCTCACTTACAGGCACGTAACTAAGTCGTTCCGAACGAAGGAAACTTGCGTACATAGCGATCTTAGCTCTGTGTGCCGAGAAGCGTTGTTCCTCAATTTCCTTGATGTGTTATGAAAATTTTCGGCAAATCTCACTTACAGGCACGTAACTAAGTCGTTCCGAACGAAGGAAACTTGCGTACATAGCGATCTTAGCTCTGTGTGCCGAGAAGCGTTGTTCCTCAATTTCCTTGATGTGTTATGAAAATTTTCGGCAAATCTCGCTTACAGGCACGTAACTAAGTCGTTCCGAACGAAGGAAACTTGCGTACATAGCGATCTTAGCTCTGTGTGCCGAGAAGCGTTGTTCCTCAATTTCCTTGATGTGTTATGAAAATTTTCGGCAAATCTCACTTACAGGCACGTAACTAAGTCGTTCCGAACGAAGGAAACTTGCGTACATAGCGATCTTAGCTCTGTGTGCCGAGAAGCGTTGTTCCTCAATTTCCTTGATGTGTTATGAAAATTTTCGGCAAATCTCACTTACAGGCACGTAACTAAGTCGTTCCGAACGAAGGAAACTTGCGTACATAGCGATCTTAGCTCTGTGTGCCGAGAAGCGTTGTTCCTCAATTTCCTTGATGTGTTATGAAAATTTTCGGCAAATCTCGCTTACAGGCACGTAACTAAGTCGTTCCGAACGAAGGAAACTTGCGTACATAGCGATCTTAGCTCTGTGTGCCGAGAAGCGTTGTTCCTCAATTTCCTTGATGTGTTATGAAAATTTTCGGCAAATCTCACTTACAGGCACGTAACTAAGTCGTTCCGAACGAAGGAAACTTGCGTACATAGCGATCTTAGCTCTGTGTGCCGAGAAGCGTTGTTCCTCAATTTCCTTGATGTGTTATGAAAATTTTCGGCAAATCTCACTTACAGGCACGTAACTAAGTCGTTCCGAACGAAGGAAACTTGCGTACATAGCGATCTTAGCTCTGTGTGCCGAGAAGCGTTGTTCCTCAATTTCCTTGATGTGTTATGAAAATTTTCGGCAAATCTCGCTTACAGGCACGTAACTAAGTCGTTCCGAACGAAGGAAACTTGCGTACATAGCGATCTTAGCTCTGTGTGCCGAGAAGCGTTGTTCCTCAATTTCCTTGATGTGTTATGAAAATTTTCGGCAAATCTCGCTTACAGGCACGTAACTAAGTCGTTCCGAACGAAGGAAACTTGCGTACATAGCGATCTTAGCTCTGTGTGCCGAGAAGCGTTGTTCCTCAATTTCCTTGATGTGTTATGAAAACTTTCGGTATATCTCACTTACAGGTACGTAACTAAGTCGTTCCGAACGAAGGAAACTTGCGTACATAGCGATCTTAGCTCTGTGTGCCGAGAAGCGTTGTTCCTCAATTTCCTTGATGTGTTATGAAAATTTTCGGCAAATCTCGCTTACAGGCACGTAACTAAGTCGTTCCGAACGAAGGAAACTTGCGTACATAGCGATCTTAGCTCTGTGTGCCGAGAAGCGTTGTTCCTCAATTTCCTTGATGTGTTATGAAATTTTCGGTAAATCTCACTTACAGGCACGTAACTAAGTCGTTCCGAACGAAGGAAACTTGCGTACATAGCGATCTTAGCTCTGTGTGCCGAGAAGCGTTGTTCCTCAATTTCCTTGATGTGTTATGAAAATTTTCGGCAAATCTCGCTTACAGGCACGTAACTAAGTCGTTCCGAACGAAGGAAACTTGCGTACATAGCGATCTTAGCTCTGTGTGCCGAGAAGCGTTGTTCCTCAATTTCCTTGATGTGTTATGAAAATTTTCGGCAAATCTCGCTTACAGGCACGTAACTAAGTCGTTCCGAACGAAGGAAACTTGCGTACATAGCGATCTTAGCTCTGTGTGCCGAGAAGCGTTGTTCCTCAATTTCCTTGATGTGTTATGAAAATTTTCGGCATATCTCGCTTACAGGCACGTAACTAAGTCGTTCCGAACGAAGGAAACTTGCGTACATAGCGATCTTAGCTCTGTGTGCCGAGAAGCGTTGTTCCTCAATTTCCTTGATGTGTTATGAAAATTTTCGGCAAATCTCGCTTACAGGCACGTAACTAAGTCGTTCCGAACGAAGGAAACTTGCGTACATAGCGATCTTAGCTCTGTGTGCCGAGAAGCGTTG
>JAXRKO010001496.1:0-16093 GCA_037039905.1 Formica aserva
TGAGAGGAAAGTTGACTTCGTCGTTGACTGGACAGAAGTTGAAGAATATGTTGCCGCTGATGGAGGAATGCGGAAAACCTATGTTGAAATTCATCGAGAACTTTCTGGCAGATGAGATTGGCCAGAATAAGTTCGAAATGAAAGACATCTGCAGTCGTTATATCAACGATGTTATAGCTTCTATAGCGTTCGGTATTAATACAAATTCATTTGAAGAAAAAGAGAACCCTTTCTGGAAAAATGGTGAGATATTGCTGTATTTTTATCTGACGCGTGGAAACTAATAAAGGGCTATTAACAAATATTTGACAAATATTTTTTATGCACTATTATTTGGCACTTGCATGAGAGAATTAATTGTTCTTTATTTAGTAATAAAGTAGCAAAAATCGAAGCAATGCAAAAGCATAAAAGATGTTTAAAATATGTCGAAAAGACGCCTTTTCAACATTTTGCACATTTCTACGTATGTTTTTATTTTCTTAACAAAATTGGATAATAGTTAATTTACATATAAAGAAATGTTAATTATAACTAATAATTTGTAGGTTTCGCGAATAGTAACCTATCATTATTATCATATTCATTATCTTATTTCATAGAAATTAAGTAATCATTAATAATAATAGGTTGCTATAATGCAAAACACATGCGAAAGAATAATAAGAAAATTGTGTTATTTCATTTATCAAGATGAACACAATCTTATAAATGACTGAATAAATCATTATATACATTATCATTTTCTTAATAATTACATACATTTACACTTTCATAGCTTCCAGGCACTGAGTTAACAATCGAGAAGGGTATTTCGGTATATGTCTCTATAAATGCAACGTGTCAAGATCCTAAGTACTTTCTTAATCCAAATGATTTTATGCCATCGAGAATAGAGATAGAACAGGAGAAAAAATTTTATGAAACTTTGGCATTTGGTATCGGGCCACGAGCGTGTATAGGTCGGTTATATAAAATACAATCTGACAAAAATAAATTGTGTAATTAATAATGACAGATGTAATTTATACTTCTTCCTTTTCTTTATTATACAAATAGACATGTAAATTTATACAATTATATCTGTCTTTTAAATTTTCAGGACAAAGATTGGCTATATTTGTAAAAGTAGCGTTAATTATGATTCTTTCGAATTATACTGTTTGCTGCGACATGAATAAAAAACGTACAAATGATAATAACGCAATGGGCTCTTTCACGTACGTAGCTGATGGTTTGTATTTGCAATTCAAAAAACGTGACAAATGAGTGTACAAATAAGCAAGTATATAGATATACTTTTGTGTAAGCATATTTCTAGCAAGCGCAATGGAATTTGTAATTTTCATAATATTTGTAATTAAATAGAAATTGAATTAGATAGAAACGGAAATTTCTTGACTATTTTATTAAAGATTTAATTGTCTTAGATATGGATAAATATAAGCAACATAAACTAATGGATTTTCTAGTAATTTTTATTAGTTTCACATTGATTTGTGTGTGTAACAATTTATAAATTTTAATCATAAACATTTTATATGTATTTGCGAAACTATATCGCGAAATAAATATATATTCAAGTTACAAGTTGAAAAAAACAATATTTGTTTCTAGAATGAGCCTGCTACATATTAGGTAAGTGCTTATAATACTTGGAAAATTATCTTCTCAAACAAAAAAAAAAGTTTTACGCGCTTATCTAAGAAGAAAGTTATAGAATGAATATCTCGAAACATAAGCCTTGGAGCCGAGAGATATCAGAGTACACCTTATCAACAAAATAATTTTCAATATAATCCAGCCAGCTGCGTTAAAGTTGCCACATATCTAAAGCCCACTTTACACGATCTATAATTTGCAACAGAATTCAAGACAGAACTCTATTTATAATTTTATATATCAAATTATGAATATAATTATAGATAAGAAAAAATTTTTGTATTACACAAACCATAATTTGATTTTAAATTATGTATAGAATATTCGATTGTTTCTTTCTTTGACATATAGTTGGGTTATTAAAAAATACGGCATAGTTATTAAGAAATACATATAAATATAATAAAAGTATATTATGGTAAATATAATTAAAGTATATTATGGTTTGCGATATTCAACAAGAAAATTTGAGCGAAGAGCACCATATTTATTTTTAATTTCTGCGGTTGTAACGTTCGGTCTCAAACATTTTAATTCAGAAAGAATCTTTTCTAATGCATCGGCACGATCATGTTTATTTTTGTAATTGATAGATTTTACTACGTATAGGCAAGGATATTTCTTATATTCAGTTAATAAACAAGTAACTTGCTCCCGGGACCAAGACATTGTCACATACATTTTTTTTCTTCTTTTCTTTCTTTAGATTATTAAGCAGATACGAGAGTAGGTTAACTTGTAGTTTATGTCATTTACAATTCACCAATCATGGGTACATTGCGCATATTTCATGCGTCTTTTCTATTTATAAAAATAAAGCATGATAGTTATAATTCTGATTGTTCACATGTTTTCTGTATTACACAACGCATAAAAATTATAAATAGAATTCTGTCTTGAATTCTGTTGCAAATTATAGATCGTGTAAAGTGGGCTTTATTATTAATGAATATACATACTCTGCTCTTTGCTGTCGCCACTTAGCATGCACTAGCCAACTTGATGTAATTTCAGCTATCTGTTTATCACTTGATTCCGGTTTATGGATTCGTACCACTCCTGTCAATTACAAATAGAAATAAAAATTATTAATATTACTATAATGATATATTATACAAAATGAACATTTAATTATACAAATATTTTTGTGCAATAATTCTTAAATATGACACGTTATATTTATAATTAATACAGAAAATAGGTCAATAAAAACGCAAATGTCGAGATGTCGAGTAGATGCGATATAAAAGCGAGTGAAAAAAATAAAGCTTTTCGATACTTCGGACGACAAAATGGATAACAAAATTGTTTTTTTCGATTAATTTCAAGCGGACTTTACGTTAACAGAAATATAATTTACAGCTTAAGCCCGAATCACACTAGCGGCTCGCGGCTGCGATTGCGATTGCCTCAGCCAATCAGAAACCACCAATTGCAAGTATGATTGGAGCGTAATAAATCACAATCACAAACGTAATCGCAATCGCAGCCGCGAGCCGCTAGTGTGATTCGGGCTTTAGCTATAAAGATATGTTATGTTGAAAGTTGGAAAATCGCCATAAATAAGGATCTCCTCCGACAAAATGGCTCAGAACTTTCCGACTCTATTTTTAATGAAGAATAATGCTGTGTAAATAGTGGGCGTTGATTAACAAACACTGTATAATAATATATGACCAATTTCGGTTTCACCGGTATGCAAGAATTGAAAAATGTCATATCTCAGGAATAAAATTAAACATTATATTGACATTAATTTGATGGAGTCATGTACTTATGCAAAGCTTTTTTATAATCATAAATAAATTTTTTTTTAAACTCCTAATAAATTATTGCCATCTGCCTCATTTAAGAGCATTTATCAATAGGTAAATACGAATCTCCAGGCGTGCTCGGTAGGAATTCAACGATTCCTCCTACTAATACTTGTAAATTACTAGTTCAAAAATAAATCTTGAAGAGTTTTACGTTTTAATCTATGTTTTCTACAGTTAGAGATAGCAAGGTTACTGGCGAGAGTGTTTGGGTGGTTTTCGAGACGAGATTTGTAACTTAACGCCATTCTTCTTATCTCTTCTTTCACAATCGGGATATTTAAGTCTTTGTGGAGGTTGTCATTGGTTATATACCACGGCGCATCTACAATTATTCTTAGTATTTTCGTCTGAAATCTCTATATGATCTCTATGTTGGAAACAGCAGCAGTGCCCCAAAGTTGAATTCCAAAGGTCCAGATAGGTTTAAGTATGTAAATGAGCTTGTAAATGAGCAATTTGCAATTTATATTTAGTTGAGATTTTCGTCCCAGGAGCCAGTAGAGTTTTCTCAGATTTAGTCCCAACTGCTTACGTTTTGTAAATATGTGTTCTCCAGTTTAGTTTCCTATCTAGGTGTATACCCAAATATTTCGCCTCGTTGGCTTGTGGTATTTGTTTGCCATTGAGTTGAACCGCCGTTTTAGGTTATTCGTCATTACTTCATTCTTAAGTCATTATTAAACTTCCTTCGGGGTTAGGATCAGTTTTATTTCATATTTTCCGTCTAAAATGCGTCTTTGCGTTGCTGTTTCAACATGTAAAAATGGTTTCTCCGTTGTTTGCTCCGTTTCAGCAGATTTTTTTCTTGATATTTCAACGTACACAGGCTGTTCCGCTTGGTGTTGGCGGCATGACGCGTTGTCCGTTGTCAATTGGTTCAACGACGACGCTTCAGCAAATTCTCTTGCACGTATATTATTAGCTGGAATGCCCTGCTCTTGCAAGTTTTCAACGTACACAGGCTGTTCCGCTTGGTTTTGGTGGCATGACGCGTTGTCCGTTGTCAATTGGTTCAACGACGACGCTTCAGCAAATTCTCTTGCACGTATATTATTAGCTGGAATGCTCTGCTCTTGCAAGCTTTCAACATACACAGGCTGTTCCGCTTGATGTTGGCGGCATGACGCGTTGTCCGTTGTCAATTGGTTCAACGACGACGCTTCAGCAAATTTTCTTGCAGGTATATTATAAGCTGGAATCCCCTGCTCTTGCAAGCTTCCAACATACACAGGCTGTTCCGCTTGGTGTTGGCGGCATGACGCGTTGTCCGTTGTCAATTGGTTCAATGATGACGCTTCAGCAAATTTTCTTGCACGTATATTATTAGCTGGAATGCTCTGCTCTTGCAAGCTTTCAACATACACAGGCTGTTCCGCTTGATGTTGGCGGTGTTACGTCTCGACAATGCTCTTTTCTTACTATATCTCAGTTAGTGAGAAAAGGATAGCTCTCTATTTTTATAGGGCAACCTGCTTCCACCGGCTATACCCCAGGGACGCCGAGAGCTAGGACTGATCTGGTGGATTCTAGGGGAATGACGTTAGGCACGGAACTAACCTTTTACTAGAGTGATTTTACTGGGTGTTAGATATAGAAATATACGCATGCGCAATTAGATATATTCAATTTTGAGGGTCTTCAGGGTTTTCAAGCAGGGCAATTAGTTGATCTATATCCAGATTACCGTCTAGAAAATTGGTAATAAGTCTAACGATTAAAGTTAAGATTTGCTCGCGCATGCGACTTATTATAGCTTGAACTTGCTCATCAGTATATAAAGGTTTCATTATTCGAAAATTAATGGAACATCTTGCATTGCTGATTAATTATGAATATAAATATCTAGCGTATTCATCTATTTTTAAGTGTTCTTCAGGCAATTGGTCTTTTAACTGAGAAATCAGGTCCCGGGGAGTTGTTTGATTTTCGTCGCGACAACTTTCTTTAGAATGATTTATATTTTGATACAATTCGTTTACTAATATGAATTCCGGTGTATAAGTGAAAAGACCGGTAGGATCGCTTATGCAAGGAGCGTTAGTAATTGAATTGCTTTCAAGAGGTTCCGTTGATGTTTTTCTTTGAGAATCTTCTTGACTTTCTTTATGAGAATATTTTAACTAATTTATAGTATCTGGAGACAAAGAGACCTTTTCACAAGATATTACTCGAGGTTTATATTTATTATGTAATCGGTTAAGCCGAGACAACTCGGAGGAAAGGCGTGCAGCACGCGTTTTTACACCGGCTCTATGATTCCGTTTTTTCCTGAGAGCAAGCCTGTATTCCGGGTTAACCATTTGCAAAGGGCGTATTAATTATTTGGGGAAAATCTTAGATTAATATAACTCTAGGTATTGTGTTAATTATAGTATAGTGAAAGTTAGAGAAATATTATTTTAAGAAGGAGAATTATGATAGTGGCGAAAATGAGAGAAGTGTTGATTAAGGGAACGTTTGTTGATTATGGGTAAAGGTCTATTATTAACATCGATACTAGATCTTACTGGTTTCATACGATCCTAGATTTTAATTCAAAGGGGAGGTCTAAGGTATGGGAAAAATGCCGATCGAGGGCATACTTTGATGCTCGATAAATGATAGTCGTCAAGGGCATGTGCTCGACAACGATGGAAATTTGAGAAAAGGGAGGAGTGTCGCCAGGGCAATAAACCTCGGCAACCGGGTTTCAAGGGTTGGATTAGGGCATGACGCGTTGTCCGTTGTCAATTGGTTCAACGACGACGCTTCAGCAAATTCTCTTGCAGGTATATTATAAGCTGGAATCCCCTGCTCTTGCAAGCTTCCAACATACACAGGCTGTTCCGCTTGATGTTGGCGGCATGACGCGTTGTTCGTTGTCAATTGGTTCAACGACGACGCTTCAGCAAATTCTCTTGCAGGTATATTATAAGCTGGAATCCCCTGCTCTTACAAGCTTTCAACATACACAGGCTGTTCCGCTTGGTGTTGGCGGCATGACGCGTTGTCCGTTGTCAATTGGTTCAACGACGACGCTTCAGCAAATTCTCTTGCAGGTATATTATTAACTGGAATCCCCTATTCTTGCAAGCTTTCAACATACACAGGCTGTTCCGCTTAATTTTGCGGCATGACGCTTTGTCCGTTGTCAATTGGTTCAATGACGCTTCAGTAGATTTTCTTGCAGGTCTATTATAAGCTAACTTTTATTCCTTTATTATTTTCATTTTTTTGCCTTTTTTCGATCGGGATTCACTCGATCTTTTATATTTTAAATTACCCATTGATTTTGATGCTTTTGGTGTATCGAGTTGTCTGTTCGTCTTTGTTTTAGACTTTTCTTCAGAACGGGTACTTTTTTTGAATTTTCTGTACCATACTTCTCTTGATACCATTTCTCGTGCATTGTTGAAATTAAGTCTTCTTGATGTGAAGTGGATTGAAATTTCGTTATTGACCATTCTATAAAGTCCTGAATGTGGTTTTTGCAGCAAGGCTGTACCGATTCGTTATCACTCTTCTCCATCTTCCTTCTTAGAATTCTGTACCTTTATTAAACTGCGTGTCTCGTACGGCAGTCGAACAACTTCTTCTTCTTCTTTTTTCTTTAAATGAGAATGTTCCTTGGAGTAATTTATTTCTTATTTGTAGACTTAGCGTTTTTGTTGAACATGAACACGATGTTTAACAATTTTGTTGAACATGAACACTGTCTAGTTGCAAATGTGACCTGTACAGACTTGGCCTCATTGATTTTAATTTGCCACTTCTTGGACCAACTGTCTATGTTGTCTAGACTGCTTTGTAATTTGTTGGATGCAATGACGGGGTCTGTATGTATTGCAAGAACAGCCGTGTCGTCAGCAAAAGTGCCGATTTCTATGCCGTCAGTTATTGGGAGTTCGGCCGTGTATAGAAGGTAAAGTGTTGGGCCAAGTACACTACCTTGTGGCACACCAGCTAGGATTTCGTGTAGCTGGGTTGTTTCTTCGCCATATCTGACCCTAAAGTGCCTATTCGTTAGATATGATCTTAGGAATGTGTAATAATTGGCTGGGAATAATTGTTTGATTTTGAACAGGAGATCTTCATGCCAAACCTTGTCGAACGCTTGAGTTATATCCAAAAAAGCTGCCGAGCAGTATTTTATAGAAACAGAACTGCAAATAACAAACAGAACTGCAAATAACAATTCTTCAAACCGTGTCATCTATATTAAGATACACATACGCGCACGCGCGTATGCACACACGTACTTATACTATGCTTATTTTATAACTTATATATTTATTATAACTAATAGAGCGCGGATAGGAACGCCGCCGGGAATGCGAGGCTTCCGGGCCGAAAATTTTCTTTATGACCGCTTGGCAAGAATGCTCGGCTCGAAAATCTCGCTCATGTTCCCGGCAGAGTTCTTATTGATGTTGTAACTATTACATATTATGTATTATGTTATACTATTACATATATATATATATATATATATATATATATATATATATATATATATACATTAGTTGTTATAAGTATGTATTAAGGGACATATGACAAACTGTTTGCCATACGTAATTTTCCAAGCTTTTGCTGCCACATTATTAATGGTCCATGCATTTAAACTTTGATTTTCAGTATTTTCATTCGCAATATTTATTTGTAAAAGTGAAGACTTCATAGGTACGTCATATAAATCTTGTATTTTTAATAATTTTTTCCCAATTACATATATTATTTCACCTGCACATTGAATAATATTTTCCACTTCTATATAATCTCCATTTTTTAATATGCAGAAATTATTTCTTTTATCATTGCAGCGGATCATATATAATGAATTGCGCAACGTTTTGTATTGGCCTTTAATATCATCGTTTGGTGTAGAGGCCCAAATAGCACTATGATGTCTAAAATGACCCTTAAAGAACTCCTACATAAGATTTAGACATCTTATTATATCTTCTTAAATATATCATAAGTGCTCCAGAAATTATTCTTATGCGTCGCTTTCAGAAAAAAATAAGACTTCTTCGAAAAGACATCAAAAAGAAAACTTTTCTTAGACTTCTTAATGAGATATCTAAAAGATATCTATTTTACGAATTCACACATATGATGTCTTGAAGACATCTGTTGTACAATTATTTAAGATTTCTGGCGGATGTCAATTTGTAAATTTCTTATATTAAGAATCGAATGAAGTAAACTGGAATAAATCGAAGCTTGAAGGATAAATAAGAATAGCATTTTTGATAACTTTATCTTAAAATTCAAATTCGATGTTTATTCGTCTGATTCGATTATTAATATGACAAATAATAAAAAACGAATTTATAATATCAAGCTAAAGTTGTCAAAAATAGTCCTATTCTTATTCATCCTTTAATAAGCTTCAATTTACTCCAGTTTACAACATACAATTTAATAAGTAACTGAAAAAACAATTTAAACAAAAAACAAATCAAATAAACCCGCATATTTAATTTATATCTATATTTTTACTGAGCCTAAAAAAATTGTATAGTGTAAGAAATCTTCACAAACAAATATGATATTATATACTTATTCAGGTGTCATTATTTTATTATTGAATAATAAAATAACAAGTACATGAACCTTCTTTCGAAATTATATTCCTAAACATTATATTTCTAATATAAAATAATTTTGATGATTTTTAACAAATAATAAATTTATTGAACTTTGAACGGTTTGACTATATTTAGAATTATCAATCGGAACTTAACATTTAATATATTTATAGATAACATATAGGATAAAAAAAGTCGCGAATATAATATATATTATAAAATAAAACAAACAATACATATAAATTTTTATATGAAAATTTTAAAATTATGTTTGAGCGTGTTTTTTTTCTGTATAACGAACTCGATCACTTGCATGTTGCAGCCATTTTTGAATAGTATCTTGTACGTCAAAGATTGTACTATTACGCCCGGAATTGATCATAGATTCTGAAATCAAAAGTTATATAGTTAGAAAATAAGTATACTGCAATAAAAATATCTATACTACTGATGATTGGCAATTTTTGTGGGAACCATCAGGGAATTTGTTATAACTCATACATGAAGAATATTAGAATATTATAAGAATATTAAAATTGTTTAATATTTATAAGCTTGTACAATACCTTTTAGTTAAAAAATGAACTACATAAAGACTTTTGAACAAGTGGCAAAATTTATAAAAATGAAAAAAGTTGTTATAAAAATATAAAATTAAAAAATAAGTTTTTCAAAGTAAAACTTTAACGATAACGTTTAAAAATAATAGTACTGTTACTATTTCCACACTAGTATGACAACTGCGGCTATTATTTTACAACATAAAAGTTACTATGCTATCGCTCTTATTGTTATTATTACTTTTATTACTAAAATAATAATAATAAGAAGAATAATAATAATAATAGTGATTCGAAGTTATATAAAAAAGTGCATATACTACTATGAAAACAAAAATCATGTACCTATCATTATGTCCACAAACTTCATATCTTTTACTTTGATAGTTTTTTTCTGTCCTGTCCATGATAGTTTGCATGAAAATTCATCGTTTAATATTAATGTCAAAGCTTGTCGAACATGTTTTTTGACATCTTTACCGCCAATATTTTTAATCATTTTTTTCTGAAAAATAATATAATATGTATTATTACGACAGTTGAAAACAGTTAAAATTACAAACCTTAAATCAAAATCGTTAGTTAAATTGTAATAAAAAAAGCTTCTATTCTATATTTATAAGATTAAAATAAAAAATAGCAATTGTGTGTATTATACAGATAATAGATAGATAAATAGATAGTTAGATAGATAATCAACCAAAAATTATGCGTAATTATGAGCATTTTTACTACATTGTAAAATTAAAATCAATCTTTTTAAAAATTTAGAAAGTGGAATACATAAAATATTTACATATTGTGCACGAGCTGTTGCATCTTCCTTTAATAATTTATTAAAATTTTCTAATTCTTGAGCTGTTACAATCGGAAATTGTGGTAGTGTATTTCCATCATTTCGCTGGGGTTCGTTTCCATTTAAATCTACAAAATGCATATCAATTGCGTTTATCTTATGCAAAATAACTTGCATATTATGACGACATGCTTCTGCAAATAGAAACATAGCGTTAGTCAGTTGACTTGTGTAAATTATCTCTAAATCTCTAAAACTTCTCGCTTAGATGAATAACAGATCATTACAATTTCATAATAAAAATTTAATTAACTGTAAAAGTCTTATATAAAATGTTAAAATTTACTCAAAAGTTTAATCTTGATTTTTCAATCAAACAGAATAATTTTCCCTTCTCTTCAAGAAGTTAACAAAAAATTGAATAAAAAATGTATTTAATCAATATAGCGATCTCATCTGCTCATACTTACTACAACAGAATGTATGATGTTGATACGTAGAAGACTCATTCTCATTATTATCAGTAGTAGGTATTTGCTTAGAGGAATCAGAATCGTCTTGAAACTGAAGAGTTTCTTCCTGTTCTTTTTTTGCAGTACATGTTGCAATTCGTATTGGTATATCTATTTTAAAAAACAATAAGATTCATTAATTTAAGATGGATAATAATTCCGCTTATATATAATAATATCAAGTTTAAAATTCGATAAATTCTTTCATAAAATAATGGTTTAATGAGAAGTTCAATTTATTGTTGAATAAAATAAAAATTAAATTTATATAAATAAGAAGAAATAATGTTTGAATTTTTTATCGAATCAGCTTAAAACAATAGCGTAGTAAATTAAAAATTTATGTACTCGTCTATTTTTACATTTTTTTGATTAGATTTTTTAATCAACATTTTTAAAATGATATTGAAAAACAGTCATTCTTTTATAAAACATACTTAAAAAACAAATTAAAAGGTAATAATATTTGTAATTAAAACTTTTTTATGCAGTACTTGCTGTTGATGCACAACAAAACTTACTTGTATTAACTACACTGCGAATTTTTGGTTTATCAGGTAAAATTGATAGATTTTGATTATATTGTAAACGATGTGTATCTAAAGAAGAAATAGGATAATCTGAACAAATGTTATATAATATAAAATAGAGCAATATTTTTTTTTCGAAACTTACCAGTGTTTTTTAGTTGCAATGTAATATTTTTTTTCATGTTTACATGTTTCTGCGGTTTTAAATTTTCGTCAGTATGTTCATGAACAGGTTTCACAGTTGTTTCTATTTCTGAAATTTCTTCTATCGGTTCTAAAGAATAATCTGACAAATAATCTCCATAATCCAAGGGCTGATCATCGTACACAAAAGATTCATTACAAAAATCATTGTTATTATCATTATTTTGCTTCATATTGTCTTTCTGAGCATTTCCAATTTTTTTATGGTCAGAAGATTTTGTTAAATCTAAATAATTACAACAAAAATAAAACTAAAATGTCATAAGATACATCAATAAAAGCTTCACATTTTAGAGAATATCAGATACACAAGAAATAATCAATTTCGATATAAAAAATTAATACCAAAACAAGGTAATCCTTTTGTATTTCCCGTATAATATTAATAATCGATCTAGCGTCTCAATCAAAAATATTTTAAAAGAAACTAAATAAAAACGAAACCATTGTCTTAAAAACTTAACTTTATATGTATATGAATAAAAACTTTTCTTTTTTTTATAAATAATGAGAATTATCTTTTTATATGATCTTTAAAGTATAAAGAATTATTTTTTACCTCTTTTTTCTGCTCCTGTTGAAGCTTCTATTTTTCTGTCATTAATAATATGCGGTTTATAGCTTTTTGGAGGATCCGGTATAACAGGCACAACATTCTTCTTAACACTATTTTTGACTGTTATAAAAATATTATGAACTATTAGTAGTGTGTTGTTGGAGAAGAAATAAATTAATACTAACGTATCGGTTCGTCATCATTATCATCCTCGTCAGAAAATGAATGTAAACGTGCCGGTTTTTTTACAATACGTTTCTTCGGAAGTTGCTGAGAGTTGTTAATAATGCCTACCAGTGCTTCTTCATCGTTAGTAGAAATATCTACCGCTGAAATTTCTACAGCTCTGGCTTCATCATAAGTACCTTGAACAATATAATTTCAATAATAATCAGAATAAAAAATGTTGAAGATAATGAATAACCAATTATCTATTATCATTTGAATTTACCAAATGGTCCTAATAGTCTACTGTATTTTATTATGTTCCAATTTTCTTTCGGTTGTGATGCTTTTTTACATTCAATGGTGGCATTATTATTTTTTGGTGGCCATTTTAAGCTTTTGATCTTCATATTTAACCAACACACTGGTACAGTAGCACACCAGTCATTTGAAAAAGCAACGAAATACATATCTGAATGTAAAATAATAATGTTTAGTCAGATTATATAATGTCATATACAAGCATCATTTTTATTACAATTCTTAATATGAAAAAATGTGCACACCTACAAATTGACGTCATTTACTTAGATGAAGCATAGGGAAAAAATAGTTAGTACCTCTAAAAAATAGTCTAACAGCTTTATTGGTAATTTCAATGGCTTTAAATTCTTTTAATTTTGACCATTTATTACCACAACATATTTTCATGTCTAATGAATTACAGGGATAATTAAGTAAAGGCTGTGGATCTTCCAAAGTAATTCCTAAGATTACAGGGTGATTATATTTTTTACCAACATAAGAAATACTACAAATGGATCCATCACTTAAGTAACAACAACAATCTGATTTTCGTTTGCACGATAATGTAAAATCTTTAAATTTTATTCCATCATGGGATGCAGAAACATCCATAGGTAGCTGTTCTTTATTTGGACCCAATAGTAACGGAAATAAATCATTTGAATTAATTTCTACTTTTGTGACATTTAAATTTGCCATTTCATCTAATCGTCTACCCAATTGTGATAATGGTTTATCACCTTTTCGCAATAAGTGTTTAATATCTTTTAAATAATTTTCAAAAGGAAAACAACTGAATGTATCTAATGGTCCAAACTTCATTGCATCATTTGGAAGATGAATCGCATTATGAATATTATAGGATACATTATACGGTCCATAAAGTACTTTAAAAACTTGAACAAAATGTAGCAGTAAGTCATACGCATATGCATTGTTATATTTATAATCAATTGGATCGCATAAGATACGTATTGCAGAATGCAAAGAATTATAATGTTTCATATTTGCTTCCGGTAAATATCGTTGTAAAACAATTGGACCTATATATAATAAAAACGTACGATGTTCAGTAGCTTTCCACCTGCAAAAATCATCCAAACCTCTCACTCTTCTTGCGAATTCTAATGGAATCCATTCTGCTACAGATATCAAATCTTCTGATAGCTTATTTTTAACTGCAGTAGAAAATTTTACAGTCTTACAGCCATCAATGCTTAGTGTTAATATTTTTTTAGCGATTCCTAGACATATGAGGTGCATGTAATCCAATGGAAATTGAGACACCATTGATAAAGATATAACTTCAAAAGGTGTTTTGTCTTGACGTTTATGATGTTCAGGATTGGTTCGATATTTAAAGCTTTCATCTGTTCTTAACTGTGCATCTTCTTTCAGAAAAGCCATTCTATTATTATCATAATCACCTTCTACTTCGCACTTGGTACATGCAAAAAACCCATTATGCCCAATAGTACAAGTAACAAAAGCTCTGGCAGGTGCATCACATAATACAGCTCTAATGGTCACCGTGTATTTTTTTTGTTGATACATAAAACCATTCTGTTTTAGATGTAAATATTCAGCACAAAATTCATTAAGTATCTCTTCAGGTTGTGAAGGTTTACAGTAACCATGAAATATTCCAATCACAAATGGTCGTAGACAACTTGAGTGAGCGATCTGTCCTAAAAGCGGCCATAATACGCTTTGAGAACTTTTTGATATTGGTAGACCATCTACATGAAGATTTAATTGCAAATTTTGTTCAATATTACTATTAGACACAAGTTGAAGCTGTTGTTTTAATGCACGCTCAAGACCATAGTAAAAATATTCTCCTGAATAAGTTTTTGACAATTTAGTTATTCTTGGCGTACCAAGAAGTGTACGTGCATCTAATGGAAATCCATCCATACCTGCTTCTCTGAATAAACGTAATAGAGCGCTGATTGAATTTTGTGGCAAATTATATGTGACTGACCATATAGAGATTTTTTCACGTAAAATATTCATTGCATGTGACATTTTGTTACATTTTTCACAATCATCATAAACATTATTATTGATAAATTGTCTACAATTATTTGAATTATATTGTTCTAAATTATTTTGTAATGATTCACTTTTTATTGTAGACTCCTTATCATTATATGAAATTTCCTCATAATCTTCACTTACATCTACAAGTTGATATTCTTCCCGATTATTATTTATAGTCGTAGATAAATTTATATTATTTTTTAACGGAGTTGATATTTTTTGATCTCTACAGTCTTTATTCAAATTTAAAAAATTCTTTAGACGACGATTTTGTTGACTTCGTGAAAGGTCTCGAAATTTCTTAAATTTCGGCATTTTTACGTTTAAAAACTCTCTTGTTTTAATTAGATGAAATAAGAAGTCCTATTAATTAAAGTTAGAATCAATTTCTAATGTTCTTAAAACAATTCTGAAAACAATAATTGATATTTTTGAGAAAAGGTAAAAAAAGAAAATTATTCAATGAAGTTATTTTGTTATTGTTTATATTTCTGTTTGCAAATTTTTTAAGTAAATTAGGTTTTTAACTAATAGATGTACTTTTTTGAAAACTATAAAAGCAATTGCTATATTTTTATATTTAATTTCTGAGAAAAAATTTTCAGAATCGCGAATATACTTTTTGATTTCTTATTATATAATGTTAAATAAAGCTTTTTCTCTTTAATTTTACAAAGATGAACGGGTTTTTAGTTGGAATTTACAGCTCACAAACTACAAATAAGTTCCAATAAGAATATTCAACTTTTTCATATATGTAAAGATATTCTTTAATTATTACTATTACCTTGTACTCTTAATAAAAGATTATAATGGAACGATCGTAAAAAAATATAATTTACATAACCTATTCATTTGTTTGGCCATTTCTACTTGTTATAATCATTTTTTATTTCTCAATATGTTCAATAAAAAAGGTAATAATATGTAAAATATAATCTATCAGACATTGTTGAACATCTTTTGTTCGTTTTTTCTTTACAACTAAGAGGATGATTTGCCTATGCATTTCAGTAATTCTATACTTAAAAAATTTACTACGAAGTGATAAATATATTAATCTATATTAGACAAAATAAATATAATTATTAAATTCTCACCTGTATATGTATTATATATTCCCACGTACAGTTGAGAATAGTCTCTTTTTAACTATTTTCTTACAATTCCTATTGTAAGGATAGTCGAGAGTATTGAGCGGGTTAGAAATATGCCGATGGATAATATCAGCGCGTATACATTAGAACGCAATGGGACTTCGCTAGGACAGAACTACTTAAACGTATATGTACACGCACGAAGAATCAAAAGTAAGCACGACTATGCTCTCATGTGCTCTTACGCAGCCGGTACACGAGTCTTGGCTCGAGCA
>JAXRKO010001497.1:0-16089 GCA_037039905.1 Formica aserva
CTGGGTTCCACTATAACCTTCTTTTAATTTGTTTTTTATTTTTTATTTTTATTTTGTTTAGTTCGCGTCCGCGCCGCTAGGCGGCTACGTCACGGAAAATTTTCTCGAAAGTGAACATTACTTTCGAGGTTTATATAAAGCGAGAATTCGCCAAGATACGGAGAAAAAATGCAGACACTGGAGAAACTTTTTAAAAGACTGTTGTCCATCGACATTACTTTCGGCTTGTACGACGAAAATAAAATTGATTTTATAAAAGAACTACCTCTCGAAATATCGAGCATGGTAATGGCGATGCTAGACTGGAGATCTCTTAAATACGTTGCGATGGTTAGTCGCAGCTGGAAACGTATATCCGAATATGAACAAAGACGAAGAAGAAGACTGTTGCGACGGATGAGCAAGACAAGGAAATATGCTTCGGCTAAATCGAGAGAAAGAAAAATTTTCGATTTAATCCGTACAAACAAGGGCGCTGAAATAACATACCGCACAAATCAGAAATTACAAATATTTGCCGCTCCCGAGGCGTTGAATCGTCAGGGACGAACTAATATAAGAGTCTAATATTAAAATGTTAATGTAATAAAATAAATAATCGATCCACGCTCTTTGTTGAAAACAACAAAACTAATAAAGATAATTAACTGTTAAAATAATATATTCGTAACTTATAATATTATTGACGTTTTCACTCCAAGCCAGACTCGGCTTCAGCGAGAAAGCTTTCTAATCACGAAACCATCACGAAAGCCGACTTGCTCTGACCACATCCATATTGCTTCTCTCCCGTTTCATCGGTCAAGCGCGCGATGCCGTGGTTTCGATAGTGACCGCGCCCTGTCCCGAAACTACGTGTCCTAAAACCCTAGATAAAATAAATCCCTTGATCTTGATTTCCGAAACTCTTACAGTTCAGCCAGCCTGACGCTACATTCGACCTCGAAGGACGCTCATCCAAATACGAAAACACAAAATACACTACATTTAAGCGATCAAATAATTCTTATAAGCTAGTTGACAAAATAAACTTTGGTTCGTAAAGTGATACTAATATTTAGATTTGATCGCAGTCCTTTTTTGCGTCGTTATGCTTCTCTATCTCGGTTGGATCAATATTATCTCCGACTCGGATCCGAGGCTTTCATGTTTCTGGGTTCCACTATAACCTTCTTTTAATTTGTTTTTTATTTTTTATTTTCATTTTGTTTAGTTCGCGTCCGCGCCGCTAGGCGGCTACGTCACGGAAAATTTTCTCGAAAGTGAACATTACTTTCGAGGTTTATATAAAGCGAGAATTCGCCAAGATACGGAGAAAAAATGCAGACACTGGAGAAACTTTTTAAAAGACTGTTGTCCATCGACATTACTTTCGGCTTGTACGACGAAAATAAAATTGATTTTATAAAAGAACTACCTCTCGAAATATCGAGCATGGTAATGGCGATGCTAGACTGGAGATCTCTTAAATACGTTGCGATGGTTAGTCGCAGCTGGAAACGAATATCCGAATATGAACAAAGACGAAGAAGAAGACTGTTGCGACGGATGAGCAAGACAAGGAAATATGCTTCGGCTAAATCGAGAGAAAGAAAAATTTTCGATTTAATCCGTACAAACAAGGGCGCTGAAATAACATACCGCACAAATCAGAAATTACAAATATTTGCCGCTCCCGAGGCGTTGAATCGTCAGGGACGAACTAATATAAGAGTCTAATATTAAAATGTTAATGTAATAAAATAAATAATCGATCAACGCTCTTTGTTGAAAACAACAAAACTAATAAAGATAATTAACTGTTAAAATAATATATTCGTAACTTATAATATTATTGACGTTTTCACTCCAAGCCAGACTCGGCTTCAGCGAGAAAGCTTTCTAATCACGAAACGATCACGAAAGCCGACTTGCTCTGACCACATCCATATTGCTTCTCTCCCGTTTCATCGGTCAAGCGCGCGATGCCGTGGTTTCGATAGTGACCGCGCCCTGTCCCGAAACTACGTGTCCTAAAACCCTAGATAAAATAAATCCCTTGATCTTGATTTCCGAAACTCTTACAGTTCAGCCAGCCTGACGCTACATTCGACCTCGAAGGACGCTCATCCAAATACGAAAACACAAAATACACTACATTTAAGCGATCAAATAATTCTTATAAGCTAGTTGACAAAATAAACTTTGGTTCGTAAAGTGATACTAATATTTGGATTTGATCGCAGTCCTTTTTTGCGTCGTTATGCTTCTCTATCTCGGTTGGATCAATATTATCTCCGACTCGGATCCGAAGCTTTCATGTTTCTGGGTTCCACTATAACCTTCTTTTAATTTGTTTTTTATTTTTTATTTTTATTTTGTTTAGTTCGCGCCCGCGCCGCTAGGCGGCTACGTCACGGAAAATTTTCTCGAAAGTGAACATTACTTTCGAGGTTTATATAAAGCGAGAATTCGCCAAGATACGGAGAAAAAATGCAGACACTGGAGAAACTTTTTAAAAGACTGTTGTCCATCGACATTACTTTCGGCTTGTACGACGAAAATAAAATTGATTTTATAAAAGAACTACCTCTCGAAATATCGAGCATGGTAATGGCGATGCTAGACTGGAGATCTCTTAAATACGTTGCGATGGTTAGTCGCAGCTGGAAACGAATATCCGAATATGAACAAAGACGAAGAAGAAGACTGTTGCGACGGATGAGCAAGACAAGGAAATATGCTTCGGCTAAATCGAGAAAAAGAAAAATTTTCGATTTAATCCGTACAAACAAGGGCGCTGAAATAACATACAGCACAAATAAAAATTACAAATATTTGCCGCTCCCGAGGCGTTGAATCGTCAGGGACGAACTAATATAAGAGTCTAATATTAAAATGTTAATGTAATAAAATAAATAATCGATCAACGCTCTTTGTTGAAAACAACAAAACTAATAAAGATAATTAACTGTTAAAATAATATATTCGTAACTTATAATATTATTGACGTTTTCACTCCAAGCCAGACTCGGCTTCAGCGAGAAAGCTTTCTAATCACGAAACCATCGCGAAAGCCGACTTGCTCTGACCACATCCATATTGCTTCTCTCCCGTTTCATCGGTCAAGCGCGCGATGCCGTGGTTTCGATAGTGACCGCGCCCTGTCCCGAAACTACGTGTCCTAAAACCCTAGATAAAATAAATCCCTTGATCTTGATTTCCGAAACTCTTACAGTTCAGCCAGCCTGACGCTACATTCGACCTCGAAGGACGCTCATCCAAATACGAAAACACAAAATACACTACATTTAAGCGATCAAATAATTCTTATAAGCTAGTTGACAAAATAAACTTTGGTTCGTAAAGTGATACTAATATTTGGATTTGATCGCAGTCCTTTTTTGCGTCGTTATGCTTCTCTATCTCGGTTGGATCAATATTATCTCCGACTCGGATCCGAGGCTTTCATGTTTCTGGGTTCCACTATAACCTTCTTTTAATTTGTTTTTTATTTTTATTTTTATTTTGTTTAGTTCGCGTCCGCGCCGCTAGGCGGCTACGTCACGGAAAATTTTCTCGAAAGTGAACATTACTTTCGAGGTTTATATAAAGCGAGAATTCGCCAAGATACGGAGAAAAAATGCAGACACTGGAGAAACTTTTTAAAAGACTGTTGTCCATCGACATTACTTTCGGCTTGTACGACGAAAATAAAATTGATTTTATAAAAGAACTACCTCTCGAAATATCGAGCATGGTAATGGCGATGCTAGACTGGAGATCTCTTAAATACGTTGCGATGGTTAGTCGCAGCTGGAAACGTATATCCGAATATGAACAAAGACGAAGAAGAAGACTGTTGCGACGGATGAGCAAGACAAGGAAATATGCTTCGGCTAAATCGAGAGAAAGAAAAATTTTCGATTTAATCCGTACAAACAAGGGCGCTGAAATAACATACCGCACAAATCAGAAATTACAAATATTTGCCGCTCCCGAGGCGTTGAATCGTCAGGGACGAACTAATATAAGAGTCTAATATTAAAATGTTAATGTAATAAAATAAATAATCGATCAACGCTCTTTGTTGAAAACAACAAAACTAATAAAGATAATTAACTGTTAAAATAATATATTCGTAACTTATAATATTATTGACGTTTTCACTCCAAGCCAGACTCGGCTTCAGCGAGAAAGCTTTCTAATCACGAAACCATCGCGAAAGCCGACTTGCTCTGACCACATCCATATTGCTTCTCTCCCGTTTCATCGGTCAAGCGCGCGATGCCGTGGTTTCGATAGTGACCGCGCCCTGTCCCGAAACTACGTGTCCTAAAACCCTAGATAAAATAAATCCCTTGACCTTGATTTCCGAAACTCTTACAGTTCAGCCAGCCTGACGCTACATTCGACCTCGAAGGACGCTCATCCAAATACGAAAACACAAAATACACTACATTTAAGCGATCAAATAATACTTATAAGCTAGTTGACAAAATAAACTTTGGTTCGTAAAGTGATACTAATATTTAGATTTGATCGCAGTCCTTTTTTGCGTCGTTATGCTTCTCTATCTCGGTTGGATCAATATTATCTCCGACTCGGATCCGAGGCTTTCATGTTTCTGGGTTCCACTATAACCTTCTTTTAATTTGTTTTTTATTTTTTATTTTCATTTTGTTTAGTTCGCGTCCGCGCCGCTAGGCGGCTACGGAAAATTTTCTCGAAAGTGAACATTACTTTCGAGGTTTATATAAAGCGAGAATTCGCCAAGATACGGAGAAAAAATGCAGACACTGGAGAAACTTTTTAAAAGACTGTTGTCCATCGACATTACTTTCGGCTTGTACGACGAAAATAAAATTGATTTTATAAAAGAACTACCTCTCGAAATATCGAGCATGGTAATGGCGATGCTAGACTGGAGATCTCTTAAATACGTTGCGATGGTTAGTCGCAGCTGGAAACGAATATCCGAATATGAACAAAGACGAAGAAGAAGACTGTTGCGACGGATGAGCAAGACAAGGAAATATGCTTCGGCTAAATCGAGAGAAAGAAAAATTTTCGATTTAATCCGTACAAACAAGGGCGCTGAAATAACATACCGCACAAATCAGAAATTACAAATATTTGCCGCTCCCGAGGCGTTGAATCGTCAGGGACGAACTAATATAAGAGTCTAATATTAAAATGTTAATGTAATAAAATAAATAATCGATCCACGCTCTTTGTTGAAAACAACAAAACTAATAAAGATAATTAACTGTTAAAATAATATATTCGTAACTTATAATATTATTGACGTTTTCACTCCAAGCCAGACTCGGCTTCAGCGAGAAAGCTTTCTAATCACGAAACCATCGCGAAAGCCGACTTGCTCTGACCACATCCATATTGCTTCTCTCCCGTTTCATCGGTCAAGCGCGCGATGCCGTGGTTTCGATAGTGACCGCGCCCTGTCCCGAAACTACGTGTCCTAAAACCCTAGATAAAATAAATCCCTTGATCTTGATTTCCGAAACTCTTACAGTTCAGCCAGCCTGACGCTACATTCGACCTCGAAGGACGCTCATCCAAATACGAAAACACAAAATACACTACATTTAAGCGATCAAATAATTCTTATAAGCTAGTTGACAAAATAAACTTTGGTTCGTAAAGTGATACTAATATTTGGATTTGATCGCAGTCCTTTTTTGCGTCGTTATGCTTCTCTATCTCGGTTGGATCAATATTATCTCCGACTCGGATCCGAGGCTTTCATGTTTCTGGGTTCCACTATAACCTTCTTTTAATTTGTTTTTTATTTTTTATTTTTATTTTGTTTAGTTCGCGCCCGCGCCGCTAGGCGGCTACGTCACGGAAAATTTTCTCGAAAGTGAACATTACTTTCGAGGTTTATATAAAGCGAGAATTCGCCAAGATACGGAGAAAAAATGCAGACACTGGAGAAACTTTTTAAAAGACTGTTGTCCATCGACATTACTTTCGGCTTGTACGACGAAAATAAAATTGATTTTATAAAAGAACTACCTCTCGAAATATCGAGCATGGTAATGGCGATGCTAGACTGGAGATCTCTTAAATACGTTGCGATGGTTAGTCGCAGCTGGAAACGTATATCCGAATATGAACAAAGACGAAGAAGAAGACTGTTGCGACGGATGAGCAAGACAAGGAAATATGCTTCGGCTAAATCGAGAGAAAGAAAAATTTTCGATTTAATCCGTACAAACAAGGGCGCTGAAATAACATACCGCACAAATCAGAAATTACAAATATTTGCCGCTCCCGAGGCGTTGAATCGTCAGGGACGAACTAATATAAGAGTCTAATATTAAAATGTTAATGTAATAAAATAAATAATCGATCAACGCTCTTTGTTGAAAACAACAAAACTAATAAAGATAATTAACTGTTAAAATAATATATTCGTAACTTATAATATTATTGACGTTTTCACTCCAAGCCAGACTCGGCTTCAGCGAGAAAGCTTTCTAATCACGAAACCATCGCGAAAGCCGACTTGCTCTGACCACATCCATATTGCTTCTCTCCCGTTTCATCGGTCAAGCGCGCGATGCCGTGGTTTCGATAGTGACCGCGCCCTGTCCCGAAACTACGTGTCCTAAATCCCTAGATAAAATAAATCCCTTGACCTTGATTTCCGAAACTCTTACAGTTCAGCCAGCCTGACGCTACATTCGACCTCGAAGGACGCTCATCCAAATACGAAAACACAAAATACACTACATTTAAGCGATCAAATAATACTTATAAGCTAGTTGACAAAATAAACTTTGGTTCGTAAAGTGATACTAATATTTAGATTTGATCGCAGTCCTTTTTTGCGTCGTTATGCTTCTCTATCTCGGTTGGATCAATATTATCTCCGACTCGGATCCGAGGCTTTCATGTTTCTGGGTTCCACTATAACCTTCTTTTAATTTGTTTTTTATTTTTATTTTTATTTTGTTTAGTTCGCGTCCGCGCCGCTAGGCGGCTACGTCACGGAAAATTTTCTCGAAAGTGAACATTACTTTCGAGGTTTATATAAAGCGAGAATTCGCCAAGATACGGAGAAAAAATGCAGACACTGGAGAAACTTTTTAAAAGACTGTTGTCCATCGACATTACTTTCGGCTTGTACGACGAAAATAAAATTGATTTTATAAAAGAACTACCTCTCGAAATATCGAGCATGGTAATGGCGATGCTAGACTGGAGATCTCTTAAATACGTTGCGATGGTTAGTCGCAGCTGGAAACGAATATCCGAATATGAACAAAGACGAAGAAGAAGACTGTTGCGACGGATGAGCAAGACAAGGAAATATGCTTCGGCTAAATCGAGAGAAAGAAAAATTTTCGATTTAATCCGTACAAACAAGGGCGCTGAAATAACATACCGCACAAATCAGAAATTACAAATATTTGCCGCTCCCGAGGCGTTGAATCGTCAGGGACGAACTAATATAAGAGTCTAATATTAAAATGTTAATGTAATAAAATAAATAATCGATCAACGCTCTTTGTTGAAAACAACAAAACTAATAAAGATAATTAACTGTTAAAATAATATATTCGTAACTTATAATATTATTGACGTTTTCACTCCAAGCCAGACTCGGCTTCAGCGAGAAAGCTTTCTAATCACGAAACCATCGCGAAAGCCGACTTGCTCTGACCACATCCATATTGCTTCTCTCCCGTTTCATCGGTCAAGCGCGCGATGCCGTGGTTTCGATAGTGACCGCGCCCTGTCCCGAAACTACGTGTCCTAAAACCCTAGATAAAATAAATCCCTTGATCTTGATTTCCGAAACTCTTACAGTTCAGCCAGCCTGACGCTACATTCGACCTCGAAGGACGCTCATCCAAATACGAAAACACAAAATACACTACATTTAAGCGATCAAATAATTCTTATAAGCTAGTTGACAAAATAAACTTTGGTTCGTAAAGTGATACTAATATTTGGATTTGATCGCAGTCCTTTTTTGCGTCGTTATGCTTCTCTATCTCGGTTGGATCAATATTATCTCCGACTCGGATCCGAGGCTTTCATGTTTCTGGGTTCCACTATAACCTTCTTTTAATTTGTTTTTTATTTTTTATTTTTATTTTGTTTAGTTCGCGCCCGCGCCGCTAGGCGGCTACGTCACGGAAAATTTTCTCGAAAGTGAACATTACTTTCGAGGTTTATATAAAGCGAGAATTCGCCAAGATACGGAGAAAAAATGCAGACACTGGAGAAACTTTTTAAAAGACTGTTGTCCATCGACATTACTTTCGGCTTGTACGACGAAAATAAAATTGATTTTATAAAAGAACTACCTCTCGAAATATCGAGCATGGTAATGGCGATGCTAGACTGGAGATCTCTTAAATACGTTGCGATGGTTAGTCGCAGCTGGAAACGAATATCCGAATATGAACAAAGACGAAGAAGAAGACTGTTGCGACGGATGAGCAAGACAAGGAAATATGCTTCGGCTAAATCGAGAAAAAGAAAAATTTTCGATTTAATCCGTACAAACAAGGGCGCTGAAATAACATACAGCACAAATCAAAAATTACAAATATTTGCCGCTCCCGAGGCGTTGAATCGTCAGGGACGAACTAATATAAGAGTCTAATATTAAAATGTTAATGTAATAAAATAAATAATCGATCAACGCTCTTTGTTGAAAACAACAAAACTAATAAAGATAATTAACTGTTAAAATAATATATTCGTAACTTATAATATTATTGACGTTTTCACTCCAAGCCAGACTCGGCTTCAGCGAGAAAGCTTTCTAATCACGAAACCATCGCGAAAGCCGACTTGCTCTGACCACATCCATATTGCTTCTCTCCCGTTTCATCGGTCAAGCGCGCGATGCCGTGGTTTCGATAGTGACCGCGCCCTGTCCCGAAACTACGTGTCCTAAAACCCTAGATAAAATAAATCCCTTGATCTTGATTTCCGAAACTCTTACAGTTCAGCCAGCCTGACGCTACATTCGACCTCGAAGGACGCTCATCCAAATACGAAAACACAAAATACACTACATTTAAGCGATCAAATAATTCTTATAAGCTAGTTGACAAAATAAACTTTGGTTCGTAAAGTGATACTAATATTTGGATTTGATCGCAGTCCTTTTTTGCGTCGTTATGCTTCTCTATCTCGGTTGGATCAATATTATCTCCGACTCGGATCCGAAGCTTTCATGTTTCTGGGTTCCACTATAACCTTCTTTTAATTTGTTTTTTATTTTTATTTTTATTTTGTTTAGTTCGCGTCCGCGCCGCTAGGCGGCTACGTCACGGAAAATTTTCTCGAAAGTGAACATTACTTTCGAGGTTTATATAAAGCGAGAATTCGCCAAGATACGGAGAAAAAATGCAGACACTGGAGAAACTTTTTAAAAGACTGTTGTCCATCGACATTACTTTCGGCTTGTACGACGAAAATAAAATTGATTTTATAAAAGAACTACCTCTCGAAATATCGAGCATGGTAATGGCGATGCTAGACTGGAGATCTCTTAAATACGTTGCGATGGTTAGTCGCAGCTGGAAACGTATATCCGAATATGAACAAAGACGAAGAAGAAGACTGTTGCGACGGATGAGCAAGACAAGGAAATATGCTTCGGCTAAATCGAGAGAAAGAAAAATTTTCGATTTAATCCGTACAAACAAGGGCGCTGAAATAACATACCGCACAAATCAGAAATTACAAATATTTGCCGTTCCCGAGGCGTTGAATCGTCAGGGACGAACTAATATAAGAGTCTAATATTAAAATGTTAATGTAATAAAATAAATAATCGATCCAAGCTCTTTGTTGAAAACAACAAAACTAATAAAGATAATTAACTGTTAAAATAATATATTCGTAACTTATAATATTATTGACGTTTTCACTCCAAGCCAGACTCGGCTTCAGCGAGAAAGCTTTCTAATCACGAAACCATCGCGAAAGCCGACTTGCTCTGACCACATCCATATTGCTTCTCTCCCGTTTCATCGGTCAAGCGCGCGATGCCGTGGTTTCGATAGTGACCGCGCCCTGTCCCGAAACTACGTGTCCTAAAACCCTAGATAAAATAAATCCCTTGACCTTGATTTCCGAAACTCTTACAGTTCAGCCAGCCTGACGCTACATTCGACCTCGAAGGACGCTCATCCAAATACGAAAACACAAAATACACTACATTTAAGCGATCAAATAATACTTATAAGCTAGTTGACAAAATAAACTTTGGTTCGTAAAGTGATACTAATATTTGGATTTGATCGCAGTCCTTTTTTGCGTCGTTATGCTTCTCTATCTCGGTTGGATCAATATTATCTCCGACTCGGATCCGAGGCTTTCATGTTTCTGGGTTCCACTATAACCTTCTTTTAATTTGTTTTTTATTTTTTATTTTCATTTTGTTTAGTTCGCGTCCGCGCCGCTAGGCGGCTACGTCACGGAAAATTTTCTCGAAAGTGAACATTACTTTCGAGGTTTATATAAAGCGAGAATTCGCCAAGATACGGAGAAAAAATGCAGACACTGGAGAAACTTTTTAAAAGACTGTTGTCCATCGACATTACTTTCGGCTTGTACGACGAAAATAAAATTGATTTTATAAAAGAACTACCTCTCGAAATATCGAGCATGGTAATGGCGATGCTAGACTGGAGATCTCTTAAATACGTTGCGATGGTTAGTCGCAGCTGGAAACGAATATCCGAATATGAACAAAGACGAAGAAGAAGACTGTTGCGACGGATGAGCAAGACAAGGAAATATGCTTCGGCTAAATCGAGAGAAAGAAAAATTTTCGATTTAATCCGTACAAACAAGGGCGCTGAAATAACATACCGCACAAATCAGAAATTACAAATATTTGCCGCTCCCGAGGCGTTGAATCGTCAGGGACGAACTAATATAAGAGTCTAATATTAAAATGTTAATGTAATAAAATAAATAATCGATCAACGCTCTTTGTTGAAAACAACAAAACTAATAAAGATAATTAACTGTTAAAATAATATATTCGTAACTTATAATATTATTGACGTTTTCACTCCAAGCCAGACTCGGCTTCAGCGAGAAAGCTTTCTAATCACGAAACCATCGCGAAAGCCGACTTGCTCTGACCACATCCATATTGCTTCTCTCCCGTTTCATCGGTCAAGCGCGCGATGCCGTGGTTTCGATAGTGACCGCGCCCTGTCCCGAAACTACGTGTCCTAAAACCCTAGATAAAATAAATCCCTTGATCTTGATTTCCGAAACTCTTACAGTTCAGCCAGCCTGACGCTACATTCGACCTCGAAGGACGCTCATCCAAATACGAAAACACAAAATACACTACATTTAAGCGATCAAATAATTCTTATAAGCTAGTTGACAAAATAAACTTTGGTTCGTAAAGTGATACTAATATTTGGATTTGATCGCAGTCCTTTTTTGCGTCGTTATGCTTCTCTATCTCGGTGGATCAATATTATCTCCGACTCGGATCCGAGGCTTTCATGTTTCTGGGTTCCACTATAACCTTCTTTTAATTTGTTTTTTATTTTTATTTTTATTTTGTTTAGTTCGCGTCCGCGCCGCTAGGCGGCTACGGAAAATTTTCTCGAAAGTGAACATTACTTTCGAGGTTTATATAAAGCGAGAATTCGCCAAGATACGGAGAAAAAATGCAGACACTGGAGAAACTTTTTAAAAGACTGTTGTCCATCGACATTACTTTCGGCTTGTACGACGAAAATAAAATTGATTTTATAAAAGAACTACCTCTCGAAATATCGAGCATGGTAATGGCGATGCTAGACTGGAGATCTCTTAAATACGTTGCGATGGTTAGTCGCAGCTGGAAACGAATATCCGAATATGAACAAAGACGAAGAAGAAGACTGTTGCGACGGATGAGCAAGACAAGGAAATATGCTTCGGCTAAATCGAGAAAAAGAAAAATTTTCGATTTAATCCGTACAAACAAGGGCGCTGAAATAACATACCGCACAAATCAAAAATTACAAATATTTGCCGCTCCCGAGGCGTTGAATCGTCAGGGACGAACTAATATAAGAGTCTAATATTAAAATGTTAATGTAATAAAATAAATAATCGATCAACGCTCTTTGTTGAAAACAACAAAACTAATAAAGATAATTAACTGTTAAAATAATATATTCGTAACTTATAATATTATTGACGTTTTCACTCCAAGCCAGACTCGGCTTCAGCGAGAAAGCTTTCTAATCACGAAACCATCGCGAAAGCCGACTTGCTCTGACCACATCCATATTGCTTCTCTCCCGTTTCATCGGTCAAGCGCGCGATGCCGTGGTTTCGATAGTGACCGCGCCCTGTCCCGAAACTACGTGTCCTAAAACCCTAGATAAAATAAATCCCTTGATCTTGATTTCCGAAACTCTTACAGTTCAGCCAGCCTGACGCTACATTCGACCTCGAAGGACGCTCATCCAAATACGAAAACACAAAATACACTACATTTAAGCGATCAAATAATTCTTATAAGCTAGTTGACAAAATAAACTTTGGTTCGTAAAGTGATACTAATATTTGGATTTGATCGCAGTCCTTTTTTGCGTCGTTATGCTTCTCTATCTCGGTTGGATCAATATTATCTCCGACTCGGATCCGAGGCTTTCATGTTTCTGGGTTCCACTATAACCTTCTTTTAATTTGTTTTTTATTTTTTATTTTTATTTTGTTTAGCGCCCGCGCCGCTAGGCGGCTACGTCACGGAAAATTTTCTCGAAAGTGAACATTACTTTCGAGGTTTATATAAAGCGAGAATTCGCCAAGATACGGAGAAAAAATGCAGACACTGGAGAAACTTTTTAAAAGACTGTTGTCCATCGACATTACTTTCGGCTTGTACGACGAAAATAAAATTGATTTTATAAAAGAACTACCTCTCGAAATATCGAGCATGGTAATGGCGATGCTAGACTGGAGATCTCTTAAATACGTTGCGATGGTTAGTCGCAGCTGGAAACGAATATCCGAATATGAACAAAGACGAAGAAGAAGACTGTTGCGACGGATGAGCAAGACAAGGAAATATGCTTCGGCTAAATCGAGAGAAAGAAAAATTTTCGATTTAATCCGTACAAACAAGGGCGCTGAAATAACATACCGCACAAATCAGAAATTACAAATATTTGCCGCTCCCGAGGCGTTGAATCGTCAGGGACGAACTAATATAAGAGTCTAATATTAAAATGTTAATGTAATAAAATAAATAATCGATCAACGCTCTTTGTTGAAAACAACAAAACTAATAAAGATAATTAACTGTTAAAATAATATATTCGTAACTTATAATATTATTGACGTTTTCACTCCAAGCCAGACTCGGCTTCAGCGAGAAAGCTTTCTAATCACGAAACCATCGCGAAAGCCGACTTGCTCTGACCACATCCATATTGCTTCTCTCCCGTTTCATCGGTCAAGCGCGCGATGCCGTGGTTTCGATAGTGACCGCGCCCTGTCCCGAAACTACGTGTCCTAAAACCCTAGATAAAATAAATCCCTTGATCTTGATTTCCGAAACTCTTACAGTTCAGCCAGCCTGACGCTACATTCGACCTCGAAGGACGCTCATCCAAATACGAAAACACAAAATACACTACATTTAAGCGATCAAATAATTCTTATAAGCTAGTTGACAAAATAAACTTTGGTTCGTAAAGTGATACTAATATTTGGATTTGATCGCAGTCCTTTTTTGCGTCGTTATGCTTCTCTATCTCGGTTGGATCAATATTATCTCCGACTCGGATCCGAAGCTTTCATGTTTCTGGGTTCCACTATAACCTTCTTTTAATTTGTTTTTTATTTTTATTTTTATTTTGTTTAGTTCGCGCCCGCGCCGCTAGGCGGCTACGTCACGGAAAATTTTCTCGAAAGTGAACATTACTTTCGAGGTTTATATAAAGCGAGAATTCGCCAAGATACGGAGAAAAAATGCAGACACTGGAGAAACTTTTTAAAAGACTGTTGTCCATCGACATTACTTTCGGCTTGTACGACGAAAATAAAATTGATTTTATAAAAGAACTACCTCTCGAAATATCGAGCATGGTAATGGCGATGCTAGACTGGAGATCTCTTAAATACGTTGCGATGGTTAGTCGCAGCTGGAAACGAATATCCGAATATGAACAAAGACGAAGAAGAAGACTGTTGCGACGGATGAGCAAGACAAGGAAATATGCTTCGGCTAAATCGAGAAAAAGAAAAATTTTCGATTTAATCCGTACAAACAAGGGCGCTGAAATAACATACCGCACAAATCAGAAATTACAAATATTTGCCGCTCCCGAGGCGTTGAATCGTCAGGGACGAACTAATATAAGAGTCTAATATTAAAATGTTAATGTAATAAAATAAATAATCGATCAACGCTCTTTGTTGAAAACAACAAAACTAATAAAGATAATTAACTGTTAAAATAATATATTCGTAACTTATAATATTATTGACGTTTTCACTCCAAGCCAGACTCGGCTTCAGCGAGAAAGCTTTCTAATCACGAAACCATCGCGAAAGCCGACTTGCTCTGACCACATCCATATTGCTTCTCTCCCGTTTCATCGGTCAAGCGCGCGATGCCGTGGTTTCGATAGTGACCGCGCCCTGTCCCGAAACTACGTGTCCTAAAACCCTAGATAAAATAAATCCCTTGATCTTGATTTCCGAAACTCTTACAGTTCAGCCAGCCTGACGCTACATTCGACCTCGAAATCATCCAAATACGAAAACACAAAATACACTACATTTAAGCGATCAAATAATTCTTATAAGCTAGTTGACAAAATAAACTTTGGTTCGTAAAGTGATACTAATATTTGGATTTGATCGCAGTCCTTTTTTGCGTCGTTATGCTTCTCTATCTCGGTTGGATCAATATTATCTCCGACTCGGATCCGAGGCTTTCATGTTTCTGGGTTCCACTATAACCTTCTTTTAATTTGTTTTTTATTTTTATTTTTATTTTGTTTAGTTCGCGTCCGCGCCGCTAGGCGGCTACGTCACGGAAAATTTTCTCGAAAGTGAACATTACTTTCGAGGTTTATATAAAGCGAGAATTCGCCAAGATACGGAGAAAAAATGCAGACACTGGAGAAACTTTTTAAAAGACTGTTGTCCATCGACATTACTTTCGGCTTGTACGACGAAAATAAAATTGATTTTATAAAAGAACTACCTCTCGAAATATCGAGCATGGTAATGGCGATGCTAGACTGGAGATCTCTTAAATACGTTGCGATGGTTAGTCGCAGCTGGAAACGTATATCCGAATATGAACAAAGACGAAGAAGAAGACTGTTGCGACGGATGAGCAAGACAAGGAAATATGCTTCGGCTAAATCGAGAGAAAGAAAAATTTTCGATTTAATCCGTACAAACAAGGGCGCTGAAATAACATACCGCACAAATCAGAAATTACAAATATTTGCCGCTCCCGAGGCGTTGAATCGTCAGGGACGAACTAATATAAGAGTCTAATATTAAAATGTTAATGTAATAAAATAAATAATCGATCCAACGCTCTTTGTTGAAAACAACAAAACTAATAAAGATAATTAACTGTTAAAATAATATATTTGTAACTTATAATATTATTGACGTTTTCACTCCAAGCCAGACTCGGCTTCAGCGAGAAAGCTTTCTAATCACGAAACCATCGCGAAAGCCGACTTGCTCTGACCACATCCATATTGCTTCTCTCCCGTTTCATCGGTCAAGCGCGCGATGCCGTGGTTTCGATAGTGACCGCGCCCTGTCCCGAAACTACGAGTCCTAAATCCCTAGATAAAATAAATCCCTTGACCTTGATTTCCGAAACTCTTACAGTTCAGCCAGCCTGACGCTACATTCGACCTCGAAGGACGCTCATCCAAATACGAAAACACAAAATACACTACATTTAAGCGATCAAATAATACTTATAAGCTAGTTGACAAAATAAACTTTGGTTCGTAAAGTGATACTAGTATTTAGATTTGATCGCAGTCCTTTTTTGCGTTGTTATGCTTCTCTATCTCGGGTGGATCAATATTATCTCCGACTCGGATCCGA